>VRLP01007166.1:0-23584 GCA_009660295.1 Lophius piscatorius | reverse complement strand
CTGACACATTTAAAAAAGGACTTAAAACTTTCCTTTTTAGCAGAACCTATAACCTTAATTAACATTGCTGCTTTTTGGTCAGGCTTTTATATAGTTATTATTTTATTTTTTTATTGATGCTTTTATCTGCTTTTGCTTTGTAGCACTTTGAGATTTGATCCAAATGTAAAGTGCATTATAAATTAAATGTATTATTATTTTTATTATTATTATTATAATAATAATAATAATAATAATATGTTAATTTATTTTGTATTTATTTAATTTTTTATTATTAGGTAAGTTGATGATTTCTTTCCGACAGAACAGAATTTATAGTAGAACCTTGGATGGGTTTAAACTAAAAAATATCACAGAATTTATTTGCCTGGCATCCATGTAGTAATTCTCCTTTTGAGTTTGTAGCTTGATCGGAGTAGATTTTCTCAGTCTCAGAAAAGCGGACATTTACAGATGTGAGGTCTTCATCTTAACACTAACAACATATAATAATAATAATAATAATAATACATTTAATTTATAATGCACTTTACATTTGGATATACATACATATGATGTATATGATGTATATATATATACATCACTGCCATCCTCTCACATTCACACAACACTGACTTGAAGTATCTGAACCAGCTGTGAGATGTTCCTGCTGCTGCGGTGTTATGTAAATCCGTGTAGCCTGGATATTACCATGACGATCACATGGGTAGGACACACGAACATAGGCAGATAGAGGATTACACGCAAGAACTGGAGAAAAGCATTTTCTCTTTAAAAGGAGTTTATGACATTTCTGCTTTTGCTTGAACCAACCCCCATGTATCCATGTGACACTAGTTATTGTATGTGATAGATGAGTGGGACTTGAATCTTAGCTGTTGTGGCATACTCAGTATTTCACTCTGCTGACTCACAGAGTGGCCTTAAGTTGTTTATATCCAGGAGGAAAAATGCAAAAATGCAATTTATTTTAGCTTTACCGTTATTTTTTTTAAGGCCCTTAAGATGTAATTGCCAGTGGATAAATGTTTTTGTGTTAGTGTCACACAAGCAACTTAAGGGAGGAACATGGGTTTTTTTGACAATGATGCAGAAACATCCAAATTGCTACACCTTTTTTTTTTGCCATCATGAGGCCAGAGACAGTGTGAGAGATCACATTACTAGTTTTGCACTGCAGCCATCCTCCTCCAAATATAGTTGCTGGTACACATTGACCAAACTTGATCATTATCATTGTTCAACTGCTTCTATTTCCATGGAAGGGAGCATCACTTTAGTGTTTCCATCATTTATAGCATATTTAATTTATTTAGAAAGCACAATATGCAGCCAAACCTCAGATCTTCTGGATTCCTCCTCCCTGTGTGGTGTTATTTATTTTCTATGCTTTATTAGATGCTAATCGGGATGTGCTGCTGCCAAATCTGAGAGGAGGTGGGGGACGGGAATAGGTTCATCACTGAGAGAGAGTCACTAATACTAAGATGACCTCACTTTATGTGAGATGCCTAATAAGAGGCAGACCTGGAACGACAGAGGGACCGGATAAAAGGGCCAATGATTGGATTTGAGAGAGAACAGTTTTCCAGCACACTTTCAGTTTGGACCATCTCCAGGGGATGAGAAACAGATTCTGAAGTACACAATCCACTTGATGTCTCACACACTAACAGTGGTCTTTAGTTTATCATTACATAATGAGTAATGTTATTATTTTTTCATGGTCAATTAGCACTGTTGCTCTACGTATTGTCTAATCTCGGTTTGTATAGGCTCCAACCTCACCCTGCCTCCTGCAATCCTGCACAGATTAAACGGTTACATTTTTTTTCATAATGTAAATATTTAATGTTTTATGTAAAGGCCTTGATTAACAGATCCATGCCAAAACTCCAAGAGGAGCAGTGCTTTTTAAAATATGGTGTAAATGAATAAATGGATAGCCATGGAATCATTTGAATAATATTATTTTAAATGTACTTTTTCTTTGATGGGAGGGAGGATCTATCTAATGTCCTGTAGTTGTATATCTAGCCAACAGGGGCGCTTTGGAGCCACTAGAGACTAGAGTCTGGCTCATAGTTCTACTGTTTGACCGAGAGGGGCCGCTGTTGGGCTAGTGTTGAGCCACCGCTCAGAGCTCTGCTGGTAGGGGGAAAAGTGATCGTGGCAGAGCGGCAGCAGACATAGTGCAGCTCGATGAGGCACGCTGGGTAGCTGTCTGTCATTTTTACCGGAGATCTTCGTTGGATTGTTAACACGGAATGGGAAAACCCGGTGTTATTCTTTTGCACAGTTCCACTGCAGCGTAACTGTGTGTCGTAATGCGGCGAGTGAGAGGAGCAGTCTTTGGGGGGAGATCTTTACGGTTCGGGACAGTTTTGTTGGAGTAGCTTGATGCTAGCGTGGAGCTATCCGCACGGCTACTAGGAACCTGCTACTAGTAACATTTGCCCAAAAGGATGCTACGGTGGATACGTCAACAGCTGGTAAAACTACGTTATTTCTCACTGTCTTTCTCACAACATATGGTCCTTCTCACCTCAGTAATGAGGTTCATCAACGCAAGGAGCGGTGTTAACTTTACGTGGAAGCTAACTAGCTGTTGCGGACGAGTCCAAACATTATAGAGTGACAGCCAGGTCACTCTATAATGAACCGAACGGAAACATTAGCTTCTTTGCAGTTAGCCAATGAGCGAACATGCTAGACACAAACGTAATCACAAAGATAGTTTAAACTGGAGTTTGGGGTTCTTTTGTCGTTTAAATTATGTAGATTTATCGAAATCCAAGATTCCTAGCTAATAACTTGAAAAATTAAACCTCCGTTGCTAACTTTATGTTGTATTGAATTACTTCTTAAGTAAGTACACAAACCCGGGCATATGTTTGGGCTGTACTCTAGCGACTCTTACTTTAATGCCTCCTTTGTGACCCCGTTAATCTGTAAGATGATGGCTAAAACTCCCTTTGAATGACAGTCCTGGAGAGGATCCTGTATTTGCTGTAATCACCTGTTGTTTGTCTACAAACAAATGTCCCTGGTGACGCATTGACTATGTTTGGTTTTTGCAGGGAATTTTTGTATTACGATATATCCTTTTTTTTTTGACAACACATGCTCAGAAAATGTAGGACTTCTTAGTTTTTTTTCTACTATGCTCTTTAGTTAAATTGCTGCATAACAGTACTGATTGTTGTTTCTTACGTTAACATTTAAGAAGCCATGGTAACATAATTGTCCGTCTATTATTTCATCAAATTTTGAACAATTTGATATAAAACACATTACATTTATTGATGTTGCATTTTCATGTTTTAAAACCTAATCAGCAAAAATAAGGAGCCTGTCCCTGAGGATATTGGGGAAAAAACGAGGCAAAATGCACATTAGAAAAGCAACCAGTATTTCGAACATTTTAAATAACCTCTGTACTTTAGTGTCAGTGCTCTCACCTCAGGCTGACAGCAGAATAGCTCCTGCTATTGTCAACAGACCTCACCCTCAGACGCTATTCTTTGTGGTTGGTTTCAGTTTAAAGAAATAAACGAAGTTATCTCACCAGCAGATGTCCTATAAATAAATATTTGTAGGTTAATGTACACAACTGTACCACATAAGACATATTTATGGGAATATGTGAGAAGTCTGATATACGATCATTGTTCCGGCAGATTTGAGACTTGTGGTAACTTTGATCGTGGTCTCATTATACATTTCTGACATAACTACTTCAGAGAAAGGTTTTCTGTTTGGTGTTCGTATTTTGGCTCAATCATTTAACAGCTCTCCAAATTCAACAGAGTTAGAAGTCCTGCAGGGCCGACAATCCTTTATTATAAACCCTTCAGTTCTGTGTTAATGGTGAGTTTGCTTTGCATTTTTTCTCCAAAATATCCGGTTAATGTTACTACCATGTTTCATCGTTGGTATGTTTTTCTGCTCAGTTGACAACTGACTAAGGATGGCAGGAAAATTATGTCTTAAGACTCTTGCACCTGTCAGTAATTAGCCAATGAACCATCCTTATTGAACTCATTTTAAACTTAATTGTTGTCACAAACTTATTATCTGTTGATGCACAGATCTATGACATCCGGGGTAAATACAAAGGTACCAGTTTCCGCCAAATGCAAAGCGACAGCTTTTCACTCATACATTGTACCAATATAAATACCAATTTTTTCCTGCAACCTTAGTATTGTCAGATAAATTTAATTGCAGCTGTAAGAAGGTTATGCTCCATGTCAAGCTAACGTTCCCACTCTGATTCTAATTTGAGTGTACTAGTGTAAACATTAGTTCAGACAGTGAGTAATGGGGCCATAGTAGATGATCACTGAAATTGAAATTATGCTTCAGGAATGACAGAGTATTGTTTCACTCAAGCCATTGTAAGTAGGTTTACGTGTGACACCCTTCTCCTTTCCGAATGAAACCTTTCCGAATTGCAATATCGGTCACCTGTTTACAAGACTTGTGATCTTTTACATGCATCGACTTATCTAATCGGAAACGCTTTCAGATATGCACAGACAATTTACACTCCCGTTCATAAGGTGCCGATAATGCTTAGATGAGTTGGGTGACGACCGCCAACATCCGCCCTAAAGAAGAATACAACAAAGAGGGCATGCGTGAAAGTGACTTTTGGCCCATCCAGTCATCCAAATATATTAAATTATTTCAAAGTTGCAATGAATAAATCTCTCTCCGATGCAGACCGGTACTGTTTTGAAGTCGCCATATTTAAATTCGCGTTGCGGGGCTGAAAAAACTCAGAGGATGGTCATGCGCAAATACAACTCAAACAGAAAGCTTTTCATTACAGCATTTGCATTGCAGCGACTGGCAATCGGAAAGGCCAGGATGGGAGGATTTAGACTACCTCCTTGCCAAGGAATGAAATCTAATTCGGAAAAGGGTGTTTACATGCAGCATTTTCTTTGTGATTAGATGTCTTTTCCGAATCTAATCGGAATTAGGCTGCCCATGTAAACCCACCTAATGACACAGTTATTCAGACGAGGATCAGATTCCTGTGGATCCTGTATTGACACCTAGTATAAATGAGAGTGGTGTGACTCGTGGAGTTTGTGAGAAGGTGAGGGTGACATACTCATGTGAATGAATGATTGCACAACATGAGACAAGTCACATGTTGGACCAGCTATTGATGTCAAAGCCAGCAGTCGGTTTAATCAATGTTGAAACGCTCACATGTCTGAGTCGATAAGTACTTCCTGTGCTTGGGAGTGGTTGATTCTGGCTGCACAAAATGTTTTCTCTTTCCTTTTAAAAAATTAATTTTTGACTTCACTTAGTAATAGCAAGAAATTATAGTAGCCATCCCGTTATTTGAAATAGTTCTGTGGACCTGTCCCTTATTATTAACCAGTCCAGTTAATTAAAAAGTGTAATTAAAATTCAGCTTTATACAACTATCTTGAACAGGAACGTTAATCAGGACATTGGTCTGACCTTGATATCACATGTAAGATATAGCAGTAATGTTTATTTCCTCACATGCAGCTTATCATTTTTTTCTTGCCTGCATCAAGGAGAAAACGGGGGAGTCCTGATCTTCCACCACCAGTTCTGACAAACTTATGCTCTTACTTTGTAAATAACCCTAGTAAAACACTAGGTGGGTTTACATTGACAGCGTAATTCCAATTAGATTCGGTAAAGACGCATGCTGCATGAAAACACACGTTTCCGAATGGAAAAAACCTTTCCGAATTAGATTTCATTTCTTTGCAAAGGGGTAGTCTAAATCCTTTTGGAAAGCCTTTCCGTTTGCCAGTTGCTGCATGTAAACGCTATATCGTAAATCTTTCTGTTTGAGTTGTATCTGCGCATCCCAAAGTCGTGACATAATGCTCCGCTAAGTTTTTTCAATGCCGCAACACATTTTAAATACAGCGACTTCAAAACAGTACCGGTCTGCATTGGAGAGTGATTTATTCATTGCAACATTGAAATATTTGGACAGTTAGACGGTTGTTGTATTCTTCCTCTGGGCGGTTGTTGGCGGTCAGCACCCAACTCGACGAAGCATTATCGCCACCTTATGAACGGGAGTGTGGATCGTCTGCGCATGTCTGAAAGCGTTTCCGATTAGATGAGTCGATGCAGGTAAAAACCAGGTCGGAAAAGATCACAAGTCATATAAACAGGTGACCGACATTGCAGCAATTCAGAAAGGAGAAAAGTGTCCCATGTAAACCCACCTATTATTGCCATACATTACATGTATATATTATTGTTTGTGTGTGCAATGCAATGATTTCCAATTAGACATATTTAACAGATGTTACACTAATCTGCAGCAAGGCTTGATATGGTTGATGTAAGATTATGGATATGGCCTTTTTGAAAATAGTGTGGATATACTTTGCTTTGCTTGGTTTGCTTTGCATTACCAAGCAAAGATAAGCATGAAGTGATTAAAAAATAAAGCACAAGTTATTCCCCTTCGTATAACAGTCACTCTGTCCTCTTCTCCCTTCCATCTCTGATGAGCACTTCCCATTTCATTTTCTATAATATAACTCACTTTGTTGCCTCAGCCTGTCCATTGTTTGGGGGAAATGATTCCCTAACACAGTCACAGAAACAGTGACTTTTTGCCATATGCTTGTACCAGGTGCTGTAAAAAAATAAAGAAAAACGTTGAAAAGTTCAATTGATTGTACATACGTACAAAAGGACACTCTTGATTGGATAATAAGACACCATGTTGTATTTACATTTCTGTTATACTCTTCGAGTATATAGTAGATTGCTGGCAGTTGTGCAGCATTGTTTTCATAATAGAAATCATTTACAGAATAGTGTTTTTTATGTATATTCTTTTAGGTACCTTTTGCAAACAATTGAAATGCATCAACGAGGAGTACTGGACATTTTTTCACAGCCTAGCTTTGATATTGTTTTGTTGTTTTATAGTTTTGACCAACTCTCGATGGAAGAATTCATCTGTGCTGTTGAAGAACTTTCTCATTGGTTCAGCTGCTTGTCCAACAAGCTGAAACGGAAAGCATTAGCAAAAACTATGAGCTTATAGATGCATTAAGTCCTGACAAATCTGCTGGATATACATTAAAGGTTCTTAATTTCACAAGGCCAAAACCTGGTCATAGACACATTTAGTATGTATTCAGTTAGGCGATAACATACCTAGGATACTGGTTGCAAACTTTTAACAGTTAAGCTACTTTGCTGATGGCTGACTGTCTTAGGAAGGGGATGAAGAATGGAAGAAAAAGTTTCTCTCTCAATAACCACCCTAATATGTCCTCACAGTTATGATGCAAAGGTGTCTTAACTAACTGTTCTAAAGTAAATTACCATCATTTATCTTAAGACATTTAGTGGTTTGTCAGTGACTTAAGTGTTACTGTTGTGATATCTGGCTTACAAAACGTATTTCCTGTCCTGTCCGTGCCTGCAGATTCATATAAGTTGATTTAAGATCCTGCATTACTTAACGTGTGTTTTAATCTAACTGCCTTATTGGAGCTGCTCAGCAGGTTCCCGTTTCCTGCAACGGTAAATGCCGGTTGTAGAGGTCAACACTGAACTATGAATGCCCTTAATTTGATGCAGGATTTCAAAGTTATGTGGTTTATATTTTAGTTCTCTTTAAAATATAAAAGACCAGAGCTGATTCCCAAAAAAATTTCTTTCTTTGAGCTGACAAAACCTGAGTGTTTTCTTCATGTATTTTGATTAATTAAAGTCTAAATAAGTTGAGAGCCTCCTTGAGCTGGATGCATTTGCCTGGTCAGGATTTAACAGTGAGTTGAGAAATTATTCTGTTTGCCATTACAAACTCAGTACACGGTACACTGGTTAAACTGGTAAGGTTCAAGCAAATGTTTGTTGTTTTAAACCAGTTGTGTCAAACTCAATAACAGTATGGGCCAAAATTAAAGATTGAGGCCACATTGAATGCCAAACAGGACTCAATTTGGCCATGTTTAATCTGAGGAATTAAGCCAATTCTATTCTTATTTTATTTACTCATTTTATAGAATTCTATACAAACCAACGTAATAGAAAATTATTGTGTCGGCAGGATGTGACCTACAGGCCTTGAATTTGACACGTGCTACACTAAATTGTTCCCAGTTTCTCTGCTTATTAAAATGAAATGCCTCACATCACACATTTACGCATCAGAGTCTGTTTCCTTTACTGCATATGATAAATAATATATCATATAAATACTGACTGCAGAGATGAATCTGATCTGCTGCTTCAGGTGATGTCACCTCAGGCAATGCCAGTTTGAGAAGATGGCTACAAGACCTGGAAAGAAAAGAGCTTAGGGGAGTCTCACATGCATGGGCCATCTTTTGAGAGCTGGGAAAAGAAAAATGAAAAAGAGAATCAGCACAAATGGTGAATTGTAAACACATTCCTCAAAGTGAATCACTTATTTTATCCCGAGGACACTGCAAAGTTGGATTTGGAGTGGTTTGAGCACTGGAAAATATTTGTCAGACTTTGGCAAAATCACAAAGAGATGAGAATGTAATATTGATCTGGTGACGGTGGCTCGGTTGGTAGAGTGGTTCGGTCCCTGGCCGCTGTGGAACCCCAAGTTGCTCCAAATGTCTGTTCCATCGGTGTGAATGATGACATGAATGGCTCCTGATTAGCATGTGGGGCCTTGCATGGCAGCCTCTATCATCACTGTATGAATGTTTGTGTGAATGCTGACTCATGTTGGAAAAGCAGTTACCATGTGTAGGTGACAAACATGATGTTGTCCTTCAAGCACAGTTTTAGTTATGGTTCATTTATTTAACAAGCATTAAGAAATGAAGATAGCTTGAGAAATTAAAAACAGAAAAACAGCAATGACTCTCTGTGGGAATGAGATTGGATGTATTCCTCTGTTTGAGAGCACTGCATGGGTGTGTGCTTGACCAACATCATAAAGTATTTGTAAGCATTGCTTTAACCCTCCTTCAATAACACTCAGGTAGAGTGTCATTCGAGCCATGCCAGAGAATTTAGTTTGATCTAGGCCAGCAATTATGAATGTAATAGTGAAAAAAGGTCTCCAAAGGAATCGAAGAAAAAGGACGAGTTCATATTTCCGTAATCAACCTCTTAATAACTTTGCTTACATAACCACACCATTCCATAAAATTCAGCCACAGTGGTTCACAATTTCCAGCCTTAGAAACCACAGCGTAACTCGGCCAAGCCAATGATTTTTGTATGCAAATAAGACGTAATTTCTGTGGTCCGGGTTCAGAGTGTGACAGTACTGGTGTAAATAGTGATCAATGAGGTGTTGGTTTGTGCTTGATGTTGTGATCTACAGACTTGGCATATCTTAAGCTTTTGTTCGCTGTTCACATAAGACTTTTTAGCAAATGGCTTCTATTTTGTTCTGTTTTGAATTTACTGTGGGGCCTAAGCTAGTATTAAAACAACTTGTTAATTGATGTTAGAATATGAAGAGTTTCAAGAAGCCTATTTAGATCTTTTAATTCCAAAAAGCTCCTTGAGGAATCTGTGCATGAGATGTTCCTCAAGATTAAAGAGGTTTATTTTCATGTACACGGTTAAAAAAAACAGAAACACACAGCGGTTTACACCATGCAATGGTATGCTTACTTTGCCTGTTTCCCTTCACACTAGACAATAATAACAACTAAAACAAAAAAAAAATTAAATAACAATACAAGGAACCCCTTAGAGAGGTTCTTCAGGGAACGGCTTCATGAGTTTTTTTTAATTCAATGTCGATTACGATGATTATTTTTTATCAGTGTTATTTTTGTCTGTTAGTTTTTGTCTACTCAATACATTTTCATGGAACCTGTGGGGAGGGTTGGACACAGCAGGAAATAATTTATTGTTACTGTTTTTTTTAATTGGATCTCAAGTCAGGCATTTTCTTCTGTTTATTGTTCAATGCAAAGTATTGCTTTTTTGCATTTCTCAGGTTATTTTGGTCAATATTAGATAAACTGCATGAGAGACTATTATGAAACCGGGTGGAAGGGAGATATACCTTCCGTGGAAAAAATCCTTAGAAATTGGAAGAAATTCTAAAGATCTCTCCATCTTTTGGAAATTCTCAAAGATTAAAGTGGATCTGAATATAGGGACAGATCTATTGATTTGTTTTCACTAAGTTTAATTTTGTGAGAGGTTTTTTTCAGCATTTTATATCAATAACTCATACAATTAACAACAAACTACTTCCGGGGCATTTGACCTAAATCTTTCCTTTAACATTGCGATAATCTCCCAACTACTCTTAACTACCGTCAGTTTTTCAAATGTGATACTTTTCAGTTACTTTCATAAAAGTCTCAAGAAGCAATATGAATTATTTAAATCTAATTCAATAACAAAGATCAAAGTTGCGGAATTTCACCTAGCCTAAGTTATTTCAGATCATCTAAATGGGTATTTTTCACCGAGGCTTTTAGGAATCATTAGCTAAAGATACGTAGAGGTATTTCTTTGTAGAATAAAATTGAGAAACAATAATATGGCATAGGTAATATCTTATTAAGATTTCACTTCCTCAAAAAGGAAATACTGTACATGAAAGTTTCATAAGGTACCCCCTAAGCAGATGAGATTCCTTGAATATCCTAACAGTTCTGAGATTCTCCTGACTCTAAGAGTAAATTTAGGATCTGGTATGTTTGTGTAGCACAGGATCGAAACCTCTGCTGCTCCAGACTAAATAATGTCCCTCAGAGATGCTGTGATGTCCTTCTAAAGAGTAATTGAATAGAAGGCCAACATGTAGCCCCCGGTGGATTTTTGTGTGGGATAAGCTTTCATGGGCTAGCCATGCTTCTGCCAATGACAACATCATAAAATAAAATCAGGCCAGACTGTATTCATACCAGATTCCTGCTGTTCAGTTCCTCATTACAGTCCAATATTTTAATGATAACATTCTAGATTTCTGTAATTTATCTATCCCTTTTCTGCCTCATTCAAGACTGAGTCACTGCAAATTCACAATTATTGCTAAGTCAAAGATAAATATTTGACTTAGATAAGTAATACACATTTATAGTGATTCTGAACATATTTATAACAACACTGTCTTGTGTACAATTGCGACGAATCAATGTATGATGTGAAGATAACTAAGTTGCTTATCGGATTTTTCTCCTTCAGTTGGTGTTTGTACCTTAATATGTTTTAGGGGCGGTTGTAGCTCAGTGGTTAGAGCAGCCGCTTCCAATTTCTTCTTCTTCTTTAAAGCCTGTACCGCAGTTTTGTCAGCACCTTGTGGTTCTTTCAAATCTGCTCTATGAATAAACTTTAAATTGACTCGAAATAATTAAAAAGTTTATTAATGACTGTATAATTCTAGCGGAAAAAACGTATAACAATTTGGCAACGATCAAGGTAAAATTTAGAATCCGTTAACCTTCCTTCCTGACAACCAACAATCCAAAAGTCAAAAATATTCACTTTAAAATGGAATAGAACAGAAGACAAGACAAAATATTTAAATCCAAAGCTTCAGTGTGAAAGATTATTATGTTGTTTATTTTAACTATGCTAATCAAAAAAAGTTTTCTCTTTGGGTATAAGAAGTGTTCTAATAGAGAATTAATGTTTGTCCTCTTTTTCTCCCTTATTTCTACCCCACCCCACCCCTCTCCCTCTCCCTCTCTTTCTCACTTATCCTCCCCGCCATCAGGGCTTTGACCCCCCTCATCAGAGTGACACTAGGACGGTTTATGTGGCAAACCGTTTTCCCCAGCATGGCCACTATGTACCACAGCGCTTTGCTGACAACAGAATTATCTCCTCAAAGGTATGGATTGTTGTTTAAGCCAGGATCAGACCTTTTTCTTCCATATCACTGAACTCCATAGCTATAGGATTTCAGGTTAGTCATTGAGAATTACACAGTAATGAAAAGAGCTAATTTTTTGAACCTTCAGATGTTTGATCAATAAATTTTGTTTAATTGCCTCTAAAGCAAAAAGTTTGGGACTCCAGATAAAGGTCTAAAAGAGATAAAAGATAGAAGCACTGTTTATTTATTTATGTTTAATATTTAGAGGCACCTTCTGAAGCTCTAAAATCAAACTGATATCTGGCTCTCCAGTTATGTTAAAACATCACTCTGGGGTGCTGGTCGAGAGAGAAATAGAGAGATATAGATATAGCCATATAGAGAGATAGAGATATAGATAGAGATATCGATATAAAGAGAAATAGATATAGAGCGATTTAGAGAGATGAGATATATAGAGAGATAGAGTAAGAGAGATAGAGGGGTATGGATATTGAGAGATATATGGTATACAGAAATAGAGAGATATACATATATAGAGATACAAATATATATATGTATAGATATAGAGAGATATAGATAGATTTAAAGAGATTGATAGATATAGAGAGATATATAGAGAGGTATAGTTATAGAGAGGTAGAGAGATATACATATAGAGAGTTGTAGAGAGATATACATATAGAGAGATATAGAGATATCGATATGGAGAGAAATATAGATTAAGAGAGATTTAGATTTTGAGAGAGTTAGATGGTGATATAGATAGATAAATATAAAGAGAATGATAGATATAAAGAGAATGATAGATATAGATAGTAACAGATAAATATAGATAGATATAGAGATAGATGGAGATATAGATATATAGAGAGCTATTGAGATATAGAAAGATAGATAGATTTAGAGATGGATAGATATAAAGATTTATATATATATATATAGATAGATAGATATATAGATATAGATATATATATATAGATATAGAGACATAGGTATAGATCGAGATATAGAGACATAGGTATAGAGAAATAGATAGATATAGAGATTTAGAGATGGATAGGTTTAGAGATAGATATAAATAGATAAAGAGATAGATATAAATAATGAGATAGAGATAGACAGAGATAGATAGATATAGAGAAGAGAGAGATAGAGATAGATAAGATATATATATATATATATAAAGAAGATAGATATAGAGATATAGATATACAGAGAGATCTAGAGATATGGATATAGAGGTATAGATATAGAGAGATACAGAGAGATTTAGAGATATAGATATATATTTATATATAGATAGATAGATATTAAGAGATTGAGAGAGATAGATAGATATGAAGATAGCTAGAGATAGATATAAAGATAGATATAGATTGATAGAGATACATAGATATAGAGATAGACAGAGAAATCGATATAGATATTGTTAGATATTGATATAGAAATATATAGATAGATATAGAGAAGATAGATATAGAGAGACAGATAGATATAGATAAATATATATATTGAGAAATAGAGATATAGAGATTTAGATATATAGATAGAGATAAAGATATAGACAGATATATAGATATATAGTCATAGAGAGATATAGATTTAGAGATAGATATAGAGCGATATAGATATTGAGAGATATAGAGGTATAGATTTACAGCCATATAGAGGTATACATATAGAGAGATATAGATGGAGAGATAGAGATACAGATAGTTATAGATGCGATAGAGAGATATAGATATAGTGAGATAGAGGTACAGATAGTTATAGATGCGATAGAGACATATAGATATAGTGAGATATAGATATAGAGAGATATAGATACAGTGATATATATATATAGAGAGAGATATAGATATAGAGAGATGCAGATACAGAGAGATAGATATAGATAGAGATATAGATACAGAGATATATAGAGAGAGAGATAGTTATAGAGAGAGAGATAGATATAAAGAGATTGATAGATATAGATATAGAGAAGTATAGTTATAGATAGATATAGAGATATGGAGAGAAATATAGATTAAGAGAGATATAGATTTAGAGAGAGATAGATGGAGATATAGATAGATATAACAAGAATGATATAGATAGAAAGAGATAAATATAGATAGATATAGAGATAGATGATATGGAGATATAGATATATAGAGATAAAGATAGATATAGAGAGATATTTAGATATAGAAAGATAGATAGATATAGAGATTTACAGATGGATAGATATAGAGATTTATTTATATAATATATATATATATATACATTATATATATATATATATACTATATATATATATATAATATATATATATATATACTATATATATATATATTATATATATACTATATATATATATATATATATATATATATATATATATATAGAGAGAGAGAGAGAGCGAGAGCTATAGAAATATATAGATATAGCGATAGATATTAGATGTTTGTTGATAACAGTCTATCAACTCCAACAAAAAAAATGGTGTTGGTCTGCTCAAGTGCTGATTTGACATAGGGGAATAATCTAGAAGCTGATGTGGCCTGACATCAGCACAGGTAGCTCTCATTAATTATACACTTGATTAGATGATTAGCAAGAGGCTTTAGCCCCTTGATCAAAATCAAACAGATCCTAAGTCATGCTTTGTACCACAACAGAAAACAAAGATAGTCTTGGTGGAGCTTTGTGTTAGTTTGAGCATTTGAATAAAATAAAAATGTTGAAAGAATTAAGAAACAAATGTTACCACACATTTTTCCCAATTAGGTATTCTTTCTAGAAAATACTGTTCAGGAAATGATGATCCTCAAACGTAAGCGTGAGACCAAAATAGAGTCTCAGCCTTGATTAGCCATTACATTAAAACCACTTACAAGTGAAAGTCAGAATAACATTCATAACTCTTTACAATGGTAGTCAGTGGGGGGGATATATTAGGCAAAAATCGAACATTTAATCCTGAAGTTGAAGTGTCGAAAACAGAAGAAATAGACAAGTGTAAGGATTTGGACGAGCCAAATTGCAGTTACTTAACGACCAAGTCAATGCATACCCAGTACTGCTTGTTAGGATGTTCTTGGTCTGCATTGGTTAGTACCTAGTGGTCTAAGAAAGGATAACCAATGAACCGGCGACAGGGACTCTCAAGACTCATTGATGCCCATGAGTGTTTGCCCATGTTGTCCAATCCCACAGAAGAGCTACTGCAGCACTCATTGCTGGAAAAGTTGATCCCTGTTCTCCCAGAAAGATGTCAGAACACACAGAGCCATGTTAGCTGCACAAGAAAGGCCTACAGAATATTAGGCAGGTGGTTTTAATGTTATGGTTGATGTGGCTATATTTGACTTTTTCTTTGATTAAGTTCCTTACAATGTTCTGTTTCTTAAATATGTTATTCTACAGTTAACCGTATCTAGCTCTAAATGTTGTTTTGGGGTTTTTTTCAGTACACAATATGGAATTTTGTCCCCAAGAATCTGTTTGAGCAGTTCAGAAGGATAGCCAACTTCTATTTTCTCATTATCTTCCTCGTACAGGTAAAGCACTCACACAATGCACAAAAACAATCACACAAACACAGACATGAGCATAAAATACAAATGTGTATCTGTTTGTGCACGGGTCGATGACTCATCTACTTCGAGAAAGATGGGTCAGCCCGTCTATGAAAACATTACATACACACACATTAGCAGGTAGGTTTAACAGCTTGTATAAGACCTTCGTCCTTCGAATCTGTTGAAGTGGATTTGGTTTTCATATTTTTAGGCTTCTATAATTTGGTCGGTTTAGTGAAGCCAAAACAAGTCTAATAACCGTAAATTAGTGCAGCACGGTAGTTCAGTGGGTAGCACCGCTGCCTCACTGAAAGAACGTATCGTTTTCAAATCCATCTCTGCCCTGAGGGGATGACTCTTAAGTTGCCCGTAGGAGTGAATTATAGCGGGAGTGGGTGTCTGTTCCTATGGCTCAGCCCTATGTGATGAACTGGCAACTCATACAGGTTGTACCCCGCCTCTCGCCCAAAGTCAGCTGGATAGGCTCCAGCCCCCTTGAACAAAATAAGTGTGTATTGATAATGAATTAATGAAAATAATTACCTAAAAATACCCAAACCAATGAGAGATGGGAGCCCCGGGCAAGATAAATAAAGGAGGGAGAGGGCCTCAAACCAAGCAACACAATGGCCATCGGATTTGGACTAGTGGATGAGGAAGAGTTTTTTGCTCCACACTGTTAGGCTTCATATGTTACTAGTGTGTGTTGCCAGCCAATCAGCTCCTTAATAAGGAGGGGAGAGGGCAGACATTTATGACAAGTAACACAAAGATACTGTAAATTAACTAGAGAGCATGCTCACGCAGCGGCATGTTTAACACAAACTATGAAAGAGCAGAAAGCTGGCTTACTGTAGCCTCAATTTGTGCCTCTCACATAAAGCTTGTGAATTATCTTAACCTATCCTGATAGTTGGGAGAAGTGAATAGATGTATTCCTTTGAAATGGCGATTAACTCAACTTGCACGAACAGAAGGTTTACGTGTGACATAAATTAGTACAGTGACAATAGCTGTAATAAACTGTTGGGATGTGGCTGTGTACCTGCGCTCCACCACAGATGCACACATTTAGTTTATCAATTAATTATGAAGCCACAAGTCCAATTATTGAAAAATGGTGGGAGACTGAGTTGCATTGTTACTTCCCGGTACAGTTCTCCTGTAAGAGCTCTTACCTGTCTGTGCTACTGAAATATGTCTTTATACCAACAACATGTAAAAGTATAATGCAGGAAGTAATAACAGAAACAGGAAGTATAAATGTGCTTCTCTGTACTTTTAAATGTAGCATGTCTTATCTAATTTTACCAAAAGATAAATGAAAAAACATGGATTTGGAATGTATAAAACCTAAAGGAATTAACCAAAATATAATAGTACCGCAGAGAATGAGTTTTTTCCTACTGTTTTTTGGCTCTCTGGAGTTTTTGGCCTAATATGTGTAAACCATGTGATGTGAAGCTTTTCTAAAAATGCTGACTTAAGTCTTTCAGCTTTCAATGTTGTTGCGTGTTTAATTCTGAACTGACAGTTTACTTTTGAAATAGGTTTCCTGTTTGACACATCAGCCACAACCTATGTTGTCTTCTAAATTTTCTAACCGATCATGCCCACTTAGGTCTCTGTGGTGTCCTTTTTTTCCACCTGTATTGAAATCTCTCTTTCCCCACCTCTGTATTTGTGTTTCCAGTTAATGATAGACACCCCAACTTCCCCAGTCACCAGCGGGCTGCCTCTCTTCTTTGTTATCACGGTAACGGCCATAAAACAGGTGAGAACAAACACATGATAACTTCCTCTAAAAATGTGGAACTAACACACATGTATTATAAATGTCTGAATTGAATTGTGAAAAAAGAATATAAAAACAATATATCTCAATGTGTAATCTTCAGTTGAATTCAAATAGATTTAAAGAAACAGCCATGATGGTAACATATAAATAGTTGTGCTTTTGAATAACAAAACTATTTGTATGTGTTTGGAATGATAACCAGCATCAGCTGATTAGTTGCCCTTTTTATACAGAGAATGCACCAAAGTACTTCAACGACCCTTAAAGATCAAAAGACCATTATTTATGTTGCCTATTTTTACACTGAACAAAGCTATGGTAACGTAAAGTAACATAAAGCCGATGTCATCCCTAACCCTATGTTTTCTGGTTCAGTATACTAATAAATGAGGAATTAAATGACAGGTCATTAACGTGACGTCGTGCTACGAATAATAATACCAAACACGGACATTTTCAACATTATTTAATACATGTAAATATAAAGACTTAGGATTAACCTTAACTGTAACCCCAATCATAGCCTGATCTAAGAGTCCAGGGGCTTAAAGAGGAAGCTGGTGTTCCACAAGTAAAACAAGTGTGATTTCTTACATCATAGCACCAGCGTCTGGCCTTATATGACAAACATTATACGTCGTCAAAACGTTACATTCTGCTGTTCCGCTTCACTTTTGTGCTGATATCTGATTCACCGCTATTACTTACTCCGCTCCCGTCTCAGAGGTGGAACAACTCTATACTTCTTCATTGTCTTTATACCAAACTGAATGGCGGAATAAAGGTGCCCTTTTTTACCTGACCAGTTACTGAATCATTTCATTTTAGGGCTATGAGGATTGGCTTAGGCACAAGGCGGACAACGAGGTGAATGGGGCTCCAGTGTTTGTGGTTCGAAGTGGAAGTCTGGTCCAGACAAGATCCAAGAACATCAGGGTAAGATGTCCAAAAACTAAAAGAACTTTACTTTAAGAGCATTAGGTTGTTGTGTGTGTTTCATTGTGTCTATAATGGGGAACATCTGTATCTAAAGTACCTCAAAATAGTCTTTCACAGCTCAGAACCATTAGGATGCAACTTTGATGCGGCTGTGAAGTTCCTCGGACTATATTCATAAAACTTTTGCGTAGAGGAGTTGCTCCTTAAAACAAAAATTCAAAGGCATTACTGTTTAGGTTGTGAAATTTTCTCTAAGGCTCAAGGCTTAATCCTGGTAGAAAAGAAAAGAAATCACAAAGCATCTTAGCCATGTGGATCCTAAGTTCATAAAAGTTAGGAATTGGGAGGAGTACTTTTAAGTTTAAGATGTTGTTAGCAGAGGGGGAAAATGTCAGTGATCACAACACAAAAATATTTGGCAACTGGAGAGATACAACAATGCAGCAGTGACGAGTTCCTCAAGTGTCTTTCACAACCTACCATCAACAAAGTGATCACACAAACATTTACAGCTCTTCTGTAGACCCTCTTTCCTCTCTTCTTTGAGACTGCAACACATACCACTGCTTTTTACACTCGTCACTGGTGAATGAGGTGTTACTTGTACAATATAGTCCCATTCCTTCCTCTTGACATGTGCTATAACACTGGGCAGAATTTTCTTCTTAAATAGTTTTTATGCTCCTAACAGAAATTACAGTACTTATTACCTATTATTACTGTTAGAAATTGGGAGTCTTGACAATCATTTTCTACACAAATATGACATATAATATTCTTTGGATTTTGTGTCCGTTTGATGTTAGATGTTTAAGGTATTCATGCATGTATGATTTTATTAATAGATATATAGCTACCTTTGCTGTGACTGCTGAACTCTTTGCCGTCTGAATGTGCTTGTAACTCTGAACAACATAGTTAAAAAAAATCCCACTGCCATGCGCGGTCGGGTTTGAAAAAGCGAGATAGAGAAAGAGAGAGAGACGGGGGAGGAGAGATACAGACGGGGGGGAAAGCAGCAAAGATATCGACTATAATCCACTTTCTTCATCCTCTCCAATGGTCGGGCCGCGGCGGCAGCAGGGATCCCAGGTTGATAATAACATTAATAATAATTTAACATTTAGCGATATCTTATGGGGAAATACTATACAATAATAATAATAATAATAATAGCAATCATCATCATGAGCATCTTGTGATCAGTGGACATCCAGCAGGTCCACAGCAGCAGATGCAATCACCAACCAAGTTTCCTTACAGGGTGAGAAATCACAAAGGCTCCAGGGAAGAAGTCCAGTCAGTAACATGCATTAATCCATTAACATGCATTAAAGTTAGAGGGAAGTATAAAGAGGGACCGTGAGAGAGGAAGATAGAAAAGCTCTGTGCATCATGGGAGATCCCCCAGCAGTCCAAATCTATAGCAGCATAGCTAAGAGCTAGCTTATGCCAACCTTAATAATAAACTTTATCATAAATGAAAGTTTTAAGCATACTTTTAAATGTAGAGAGGGTTTATCCCCCCGAACCAAGATTGGGAGAGGGTTTCATAAGAGAGCATCCTGATAGCTGAATGCTCTGGCTCCCATTCTACTTCTGGAGACTCTAGGGTTTACAAGTAACCCTGTATGCTGGGACCGCAGAGTTCTGATTTGACAATATGAAACTATGAGCTCCTTCAGATACGTTGGTGCCAGACCGTTAAGGGCTTTGTAAGTGAATAGAAGGATTTTGAATTTGTTTCTAGATTTTCCCCTGTGCCAAAGAAGGGAAGCTAATAAAGGAGAGATATGTTCTCTTAACCTGGTTCTGGTCAGCACACGTGCAGCGTTCTGGATCAGCTGGAGGGCCTTCAGAGACTCATTGGGACTACCTGCTAGTAGGGCATTTCAGTAACATAACTTCAGTTTTATCTGAATTTAATAAAAAAAAGTTGCAGGTCATACAGGTCTTAATGTGTTTGAGACACGCCTCTAAATTGGATAAGTGATTAGATTCACCTGGTTTCATTGATAAGTACAATTGTGTGTAATCTGCATAACAGTGAAAGTTTATGGAGTGTTTCCTGATAATGTTGCCTAAAGGGAGTATATATAATGTGAATAAAATCGGCTCAAGCACAGATCCCTGGGGAACTCCGTGGGTAACTTTGCTATGCATGGAGGTTTCATTGTTTACAGATACAAACTGAGATCTGTCACATAAATATGACTTACACCAATTTAATGCAGTGTCTTTGATACCAATTAAGTTTTCAAGTCTTTGAATTAGAATTTGGTGGTCAATAGTATCAAATGCATCACTAAGATCCAACAAGACCAGAACAGAGACCAGTCCCTCATCAGATGCCATTAAAAGGTCATTTGTAACTTTGACCAGTGCTGTTTCTCTACTATGGTGAACTCAAAAACCTGACTGGAAATCCTCAAATAAACTACTGTTACGCAGAAAATCACACAATTGTTCGGCTACCTCTTTCTCTAAGATTTCTAAAGCCTCTGGATCAAGGGTCGGCTTTTTAAGCAGTGGTTGGATTATGGCTATTTTAAAAGACTTTGTTACGTAGCCTGAATTTAAAGACAGATAAATGATTTCTAATGGAGAGTTGCTGACTAAGGGTAAACTTTCTTTAAGTAGACTAGTTGGGATAGGGTCTAGGTTGTTGTTTGAGATAAGGAAATAAGGGAAGTTAATTGTTTTAGATCAATAGGACTGAAGCGGTCTAGATCTGCTCCAGGTCTCTCTGTTGTTTCCAAGCACATAGTCCTGGGGTGTAAACTTGAGCCAATTGAAGGCAGAAGGTTGTGGATCTTGTCACTAATACTTATAATTTTGTCATAGACAAACTCATAAAGTCTTTGCTACTAAGGGTTATAGGAATACGGGGCTCAATAGAGCTCTGACTGTCAGTCAGCCTGGCTACAGTGCTGACCAGAAACCTGTTTTTTTTTTTTTTTCCTGTATCAGTGCAGAGAAATAGGCCGCTCTGGCGCTGCGGATGGTTCTCCTATATTTTTTAATGCTATCTTGCCAGACAAATCGTGACTCAACAAGTTTAGTGTGGCGCCATTTTCTTTCTAGTTTATGAGTTGTTTGTTTGAGGTTTCGAGTCAGGTTGTTAAACCATGGAGTTACTCTCCTCTGTTTCACACTCTTCTCTTTTAGGGGGGCGATAGAGTCCAGAGTTAATCTCAGTGAGCTTGCAGCCCTATCGACGAAATAATCAATTTGCCCAGGACTGACGCTAGAGTCAGATTCTTTTAAGTTGAGACATGCAACTGAATTCAGGGCTGATGGAATAGATTCTTAAAATTTTATTACAGCTTCTTCAGATATATTTCTAGCGTAGAATGATTTTTTTTATTTGCGAGTGATTTAGCATTGCAAATTCAAAAGTTATCAAACAGTGGTCCGATGGCCATGGATGATTCTGTGGATGAACTACTAGTTTTTCAATATCAATGCCGTAAGTCAGGACTAAATTTAGGGCGTGATTAAAACACTGAGTGGGCTCATTAACACACTCACTGAAACCAACACAGTCTAATATTAAGTTAAACGCGGCACAGAGACTATCTCTGTCTTCATCTATGTGAATGTTAAAGTCACCTAATATAATTATTTTATCTGTCTTAAGGACTAGGTTTGATAGAAAATCAGAGAACTCATTTAAAAATTTGGAATATGGGCCAGGAGCCCGATACACTATGACAAATAAGAATGGCGGTTGATGCTTCCAGGTTGGATTTCTAAGACTGAGAGTAAGGCTTTAGAATGCGTTTCAAACAGGTTTGGGTTTAGGATTTAATGGTAAACTGGAGTTAAATATGGCTGCAACTCCACCTTCTGGGCCTGTGCTTCTAGGTATGTGAGTATTATAATGAGTAGCGGGGCTAGATTCATTTAAACTAACCTACCCGCCTCACACAGCCAGGTCTCTGTCAGACAGAATAGGTCAATATGATGATCTAGAATAAGATCATTTACTAAAACTGTTTTAGATGTTACAGAGTCTAATATTCAGGACTCGACAATTTATTATATTTTCATTTTTAACTACATTCTTGGTTGTTTAAATTTTTTTGTAGGTTTTTGTGTAAAATCATTTTGTAAATCTGACTTGAATAATGAAGGTGGTCGGGGGACCGACACAGTCTCTACGGGTTTTGGGCTGGGTGACTCTAGAGGAGGCGTTTAAGACTGCAACTCTGCTTCCTGGTCTCAACTCTGTGACGTCACGTTTGCTCCTGACTAATAATCTCCCGCTAGATTCCTACATAAGAGTGCTGCTCCATCCAGAAAGTTTGCCAATTGTCTACCAGGCCCACGTAGTTTGCTGGACACCACCTCGACAACCAGCGGTTGAACGATGACATGCGGCTAAACATGTCATGGCTGGTCAGTTTGGGGAGGGGTCCGGAGAAAACTAATGAGTCCGACATAGTTTTAACAAAAGCACACACCGATTGAACATTCATTTTTGTGACCTCCGATTGGAGTAATCGGTTGTCATTACCGCCGACGTGAATTGATATATTTTTATATTTCGATTATCCATCGCCAACAGTTTTAAGTATGATTCCACGTTGCTCGCTCCGTCCCCAGGAATACATTTGACTATGGTCGCTGGTGTCGCTAACTTCACGTTCCGTAAAATAGAACTGCCAATGACCAGAGTTGGTTTCTGTGCAGGTGTGTTGCTGAGTTGGGAAAATCTGTTCGAAACATGAACAGGCTACAGGGGGCTGGCTAGCTACAGAGGCTAATGGGGTATTTTCAATAGGGCGGAGCTGCGTCCCCAATTCAGCGAGCCTCGCCTCCAGGGTTTACAAATAAATTACATTTATTGCACTAAATAAATAAACAGTAAGATGTGAATCTACTCAACAATATCGCATAAAATGTTTATTTTAACATGTTTGGGATCTAATTTTTGTTTACTTTAATCGTTAGAAATTGACAGATTTCATACTTATACAATAGGTCCGTGTTTGGCATTTGGTATTCGTAATCCAGGTATTGATCAGATCTCAAAATTAAACTGAGACCACGTGAGTCTGTCGATCATTCAGTATATTATAGATCTTTGTTTGTCAGGAGTTCTGATTTTTTTTCCCTCCAAAGTATCCCATCAGTGTCACCATGCCTAATTCCTTCCTTTGATTTATTCTCAGTTGGTGACGAGTCACACAGTTTTTTCAGGCGACATAATGCGGCCACCATCAGTCACCAACCTCGGTGTAAGATTTGACCCTCAACTCACTTTTGAATCCCACATCAAACACATCTGCCAGATCTCCTTTCACCATCTCAGAAATATCTCGAAACTCCGTTCTTCACTCACCTTGAGTGATGCTGAAAAGCTGGTCCACGCATTTGTCTCCTCCAGACTGGATTACTGTAACGCACTTCTCACCGGGATCCCTGATAAAAGTCTTCAAAGACTTCAGTATGTTCAAAACA
>VRLP01007165.1:0-23588 GCA_009660295.1 Lophius piscatorius | reverse complement strand
CGATAGCACAACCTGTTAATACACAACAAACTATTGTCGACTATGAGAGCTCTGCTCTGAGAGAACGCACTACGATGTGGTGAAGATTAGTTTAGAGGAAAACTCTTGAGTTGTACGTTTCCAGCTTCAGACCACGTAGGAGTCTCAGCCGTCATTAAAAGTATCTGTTGAAAGTCTTCAGTTTATTTCTGTTGTGACCCGGTGACCTCCACCTCTTCAGCCGGCAAAGACTGAGGTCACAGCCAGAAGTCTGCTTCGAGACGGCAGCTCATCCGACAGGCTCCGAGGGTCTCCACCTGCTGCTACACCATCTCCTCCCTGCGGTCCAGGCCAGCAGGCTGCATGTTGGTTTTGGGATTACGTGGCTGGTTTAATCCCAGCGACTCCCCTCGGGCTTTGAGAAGTTGTTCCGGTCCCCAGTGCAGGCAGAGGGGGCAGGGACACGAGAGTGGGTGCTGCAGGACGCCGTTGGTGGGGTACAGGGCCGCTGTGGTCGGGGGCAGCGCCCCTTGCCTGTTGTGGTAATGGGAGAGACGCAGTACATCCACGGTCCTGATGGGGGAGCTGTACCGACTGTGAGCCGAAGACGCGTGAGAGGAGAAAGTCAGGGGGTAGGGGTGGTGGATGGGGAGGTGTGGGAGGTGCGGTGGGATGTAGTGGTAAGGTAAGGTGGGTGAGGCAGCGGCCCGGCCCATGAGGAGGGCCCCCAGTGGATCAACAAGAGGGTGGTGCCACGGCAGGGAGTGTCTCTGCCGTTTGTCCTTCATCCTCCGGTTCTGGAACCAGACCTGAAGAGAAGCAGAGAGGAGATTTATCAGAGAAAGAAGCCGAGTCATTTTACCTCCACCGATGCTTCATTTGTCCTTTTCTTTGTTTGTCAGCAGAACATCTCTAATTGTTCTGACGGCATTTCAAAGACATTTGATTGTAGAAAGTGGATGTTTAGATTCTGAGGCGGATCCAGATCAGATAAAAGATCCAGGGAATTTCTTTTAAACTCTCCATCAGCATTTAAACTACTGTTACTTTCTAAAAATGAACTAAGATGGTAAAGAAAAGGTTCTACTTTGTGGTTTTATTCCACAATCTGAGTGAAGAGGGCTTAAGGAGGTTATAGTAGCCCTTAGTCTGACTTGTTAGCTTGACATGCTAACATCACTCACTGCTAATAAACCAGTTTCCTGTGGGTAAACTTAAATTATTTCAAATTACAGCTTAGGATGTAAATGGCAGAAGCTTTCAAACGCATATATATTTAGATCTTGTTGATCTTGTTGAATATTGGATTATTTTAATGGAAATAAAAATATGAACTACACAATGGCTGGAGAGAGAGAGACTCGCTTTATGCCGTGAAACTTCCTGAAAATCAATCAAACTTTAATTAAATCACTGAAATCCTTCCAATAAAAAGTGTAGCATGTTTATATATTATATAAATGTAATTATAAATGAAAGGGTGCGAGTGCTAACGTGAAAATAGCTCGGATAGCGTCAGCAAACACATTTATATATACTTAAATTCCCCCGGTCCTGCTCGGATTACATCACATATCGTTTCTCCAGTGAACTCCTCGTCTTCGTTACAGCTATAAAATCTCCGTGCTGCCTGCGTGTCTGTGCTCCTCAATTACGTGACCAGCTTATAGTCTCTCCCTGAAGGCTGTGCTTCTAAAGCGTCAGGTGGCAGAGGTTACGAGGCCTCGCCTTGCATTCCTGCTCCTTCATAAAAGGCCCTACAGTGGCTTTTAGAAAGGTGGGCGCTTTTATTGCACGTTAAAGCTGCTACACTGGACCAGGGGGCCTCTATGTCAAATGTAGGCTCCGCTAAAGCTGTCACTACTCAATCTACAGGGCTGATTGAAATGACATGCAAGAGGAGGGCTGATGGAAACCTCATGGGGGAAAGTGACGCTGGACACACGCCAGAGGGTTTTCAAATCTGAACCCTTGTTTAGGTCGGGGAGACCACAGACATGAGGACAGTTCCAACCCATTTTTAGAGTTAGAATCTTCTGAACGCACACACTGGACGGTTCATCCAGACGGCGAGACCACAGACATGATGTTTGTAGTGGAGATTCCACAGACACGAGATCTCGCAGGAACTCACGTGACCAAACGTGACTTCAGGAGTGGAAGTACGACAACAACACGAGTTTCTTTCTAATGAGTCACGCAAGATGTATCACAATAGGACCGACGAGGACGTCCATCGTCCTCCATGTTTGTTTTTCTTCTGAAGTCACGTTTGGTCACGTGAGTTCCTGCGAGATCTCGTGTCTGTGGAATCCTCACTGCAAACATCATGTGTGTGTTCTCGCCGTCTCCATGAATCGTCTAGTGTGTGCGTTCAGAAGATGATAATGTTAAAGATGGGTTGGAACGGTCTTCATGTCTGTGGTCTCCCACACTTTTAACACCAGCTCGTTAATCTAGAGTTAGATTTTGCTTTTTGGAATAAAATTTGGAATAAAATGACCCACATAATCTCAGAGGACAAATGAGCATCTGGCTCAAGGCTGCGCCGGTGGACGGGCACGGCGTTTGGAATGAGGACCGTCCGGCCTCAAACCCAACGGATGGCCATCGGAGCAGTGCTAGCAGCATGGAGGCTAATGTTAGCTGCAGCTGCTGCAGGGAACATAGCTGCACGGCTCTCTGCAGACAAGGCACTCTTTTTGACAGATTCTGTGTTTCAGCAGCTGTCTTCAGTTTACACGCGTCACACTGGCCAGCTTTTATATTGTTTACAGATATGGCATTAAGTAATGTCAGATCTTGGTGCATCCAATCCAAACGTATTCTCCTTCTCCTTCTCCCCTTTAAAAAGACTTTCTGACCAACACCTGACCCAATGGATCTAAAATCGTGCACAAACTGCATTCAGATGACTCAGCGGTACCAATGTGTTTGGTTAAAGGAAAGAGTTCTGAACCCGTGCAGGAAGAAGGTGGTCCTCAGACCTGAAGGGGACGAGTCATACTGCTGGGTGCTGGACATAAGGAGTCTTCAGCACCTTTTTGCAAAAATAATGTGTGATGGATTTTAAAAACGATAAAAGTAGAGCTTTAAAATCATGTTCTTCATTGTTGACCTAGTAGAAAAAAAAAAATGAGGACCACCTGATCCAACAACAGGCTATTTGGCTACCTAGCGTTAGCTACGTCGCTCCGTGCAGCGATGCAGTTTGTGGCTAACATTAGCTATTCTACTATTCCGTATTCTAGACGGACAAACAGGACGTCCGCTGATGGACAAACAGGACGTCCGCTGACGGACAAACAGGACGTCCGCTGATGGACAAACAGGACGTCCGCTGATGGACAAACAGGACGTCCGCTGATGGACAAACAGGACAGCCGGTCAACAAGTAAAGCAAATTATAAGCTACGACTACGCAGTCGTCCCTGACAGCGAGGGCATATCCTAGAAGAGCTCCCAATCCCCTGCGTCGTACAAGCAATCCCTCCGATCAAATCTTTACGCCTGAAAAACTGTTTTTCATAAAAAGGCTCCCCTGGTGAGAAAGAAACTACTCCAGTAGAATATGATACAGTCGATGAAGATCTTGTGGAGTCAAATAAAACGGGGTAGTGTCGGGAAAATACATCCAACCTTTCTTAAAATCGACCCAGTTCTTCCTCGTACTAAAGTCTATCTGGGTATAAAGTTTGGAAGTGATCCATGTAACAATTATTGATTTACCACGTTAACAAGAGATGGGACACGTTTTCTACTGTCACATATTTTATCTTTGTTGGATGTCCTCAAAGAAAATATCTGATTTCATCTATATTTAATATCAGTCACTTTAAACCGGCCATAAAACTGACAAATTGTTTGGTGAAGCAACAGAAAAAAATACAAAGACTTAATCTAAAATAGTCAGTTGTAATTAAACTAAATCAACGTTTCTAACTTCATTACAAATCTTTGGAAAATGTATATATATTTTTTTTCCTTTTTCAAACTATTTGATCCTTTTATGTTTGTTTAAATCAAATGAAATGATTCTATTAATTAAGTCCTCATGTGCTTTAATAGGCAAAAAAAACCTTACTTATGGTTAACGCCTCTTCCTCAGTGGACCCTTTGTCCTGTGGTGTCCCCCAGGGCTCCATCCTTGGCCCCCTTATTCTTTACTATATTCAGTACCGGCTGCTACCGGGTCATGTAGGTTCAGTCAGTTATGGACTTTATGTGGTTTAGTGTTTGTTTGTGTCAACGTAGATGGCGCTAGAGAGATTTGATGAGTTTGTTGAATGTTTGCATCTTTGAACATAGATTTATTTTAACCCGTCATCTCAGACACAAACACAAACATGTGACCCGACATTGTTTTATCACCCAGCTGGTATAAACTTCATCGCTTAACAACCAACATTTGCATTCATCATCTTTTTTTTTTTCTCACCATAAGCTTCATCACTTTTTCCTGTTTTACAAAAATGTAGGCTACTTAATCTACGTGTGATTATTTCCTCCATCTTTTTCTTTGGGGGGGGGGGGAGAGCATTTCAGTGTCGCACAGGAGGCATCACCTACAAGGACTTCAGATGATGATGATGATGAGGAGGATGAGGATGAAGTGCTGCTGCCGCCTCTGAACATCCTCCTCTAAAACCAGCAACACTCTGATTTTAGTTAATAAGTATTTATTTGTAGAGAAAGCCTTTTCCCCCGTATAAATATATAGTAATAGTTTGTATCCAGCGTTACAGTAACGTTAATATTTGACTCCGTTAATGATTTATAACGATGTAGATAGTGCAGAAAACTAAACTATTAATAACTAATAACGACATAAAGAAGAAATGAACACTAAATTGTAGGTTATTACATCACACAGCTTTTGTTTGTACATAAAAACTTTTCTCCAGAGTCTGTGTGATGTTTTAAATTCTGTTTGTATATAACTGTTGGTTTTACTGACAGTCAGAGAGCTGGCGTTAATAACACACAACGTTTAACAGCTGAAGCGTTCAGCACACAGTCAGCGTTCCTTCTCTGTCAGACTGTTTACTCACAGATTTACGGATCAATAAGAACTTTTATCTCCGTCCTCGGCTCAAAGCGCCTGAAGTCGGTCCAGAGGGTTTCTGCTGCCCACCCAGTAATTATGTCTGGATGTCTGAAGCCGCGTCTGTCGCTGTGAATGGAAACGATGAAACCTCAGCTGAGATCCTGCTGCTGTCAAACAACGGACACGCCCAGAACAACTCGGGTCAGAACCACGTTTGTTGAATTACTCTCAGCAATTCACACGGTAATATGGACCACAATGCCATTATGGTGGTTGTGTACGGGTACAAGTACCAGTACAAGTACTGGTACTCGTACTGATGCCAGTACAGGCAAAATACGTACTGATACAGGTACTGATGTAAGTACAGGTACACGTACTGGCAGAGATAGAAGTACTGATACACGTTCAGGTAGAGGTACCGGTTCAGGCAGAGGTAGAAGTACTGATACACGTTCAGGTAGAGGTACCGGTTCAGGCAGAGATAGAAGTACTGATACACGTTCAGGTAGAGGTAGAGGTACAGGTACAGTTATAGCAGCACTAAGGCTATTTTTATAAAATGTAAAGCTATTTACTACAATCATAAAAACCACATCGAGGACAATGATTTTTTACTCGTTACTGATTTTCCTAAATTCTTCTTCTCTCTATTAACAAACGGATCCATGAAGAAAAATGACTGGAGCAGAATGTGACTCCAAGTATCCGAGACAAGCAGCACAAATGAAGTCAAACCACGTCACTAACATCTCCTCCATTATAACTACCTGCTCAGATCAGCTGCTCGATGACGTCACGGTCTTTTGAAAAGGGAACCTCCGCCATATTTTAAAGGTTGTTTAACGGATTCTGATAAAACGTTGATTTAAACTTAAAACAAACGGATATATATGTGTGTGTGTGTGTGTGAGATTGATGAGACTAGGAAAACTGAAACTGTTGATGGCTCCAGTTTGAACGTGATGTTTTGAACTAGTGGCGTTGGGTTTGATGTCTGGGTTCCTCTGTGTGGGAGTTAAAACAAAAATATGAGTGAAGATGTTTGAGATCCTCTTCATCACCACATCTCGACTTCATCACCAAACCTTTATTGTCGTCTCCGGTAAGTTGAGCGCAGTGGCCAGTTCGCAGCGCCGGGGTCTGGACACGTAGCTCTCTTTGCCGTACTCCTGCTCCAACCGGGACAGCTGCTCGCGCGTGAACGCTGTCCGGTGCCGCCGGCTTTGGTCTATCAAGGTGCTGCGCGGGAACGGCTGCGTCACGGCTGCCTCCTCTACCGGAGAGCTGTGCGTCACGGCGGAGGCCGCCAACACCGGGGTCTGTCCGCCCTCCGATACTGAAAGGAACAGAAGCATGGACGTGAAGGACGGGACAGTTTTCATTGAACCCAAATAAAAGAACCTTCCGGTAACGGATTTCTGCCCGGATGTAGAAAAAACAAACAATTCTTGTAATCAGGTGAAGGACGGATGGAATAAAAACATATGATCCAACCCGGTTACTTCAGACACAGAAGAACAGACCGGTGCCGTGAATGATCGGTAAACCGTGACACGTGAACGGTGTTTGTAGCCCGGATGTAAAAGCGCCTCACTTCAAGCGTAATTAAAAGAGTGAAGTCAGAGTTTGTGAAGAGGTTCGAGATGTTGTGGATCGGGCCTGTAGAAGGAGTTCTGTCTTCTCTATAGAGGTTTTACCCTTAACGTTAGAATGATATTATTAGAATAAAAGTAGAAAGTCTTTATTGACTTTGTGGACTGGGATAAAAAGAATATATCCAGTAGAATAAATGAATAAATGTCGTGTAAGAGTATAATCTGTTACAGATAGTTTAGTTTTCTTTTTTTGTCAGGACCTGACCGAACAACCACCGGATCTTTCTGCGTCCGCGGCGGACCGGCGTTTCTCTCCAGCGGCTGTACTCACGCATCTGTCCGTGTGATGGACGGACCGGGAAACAGAAATCCTTCCTTCCTTTCTCCGGTGGACGAAATATTCCTCTGCGTCGGTTCTTCTTCACGGCCACCGGTGAAGCTGCAGTTTGAGAAAAACGTACCTTCAGTCACCCACACGCGCACTTTTTGTTCCAACACCCTCTTCCTCCTCCTCCTCCTCCTCCTCCTCCCCCTCCGCCTCAGTGTGAGACTCCCGGGGCCGTCTGCCTCTCCTCCTCCGCCCTGTCGTGCGCTCCAGACGGCCGCGGTGAGCGCGTCGGCGCGGCGCGGCGCCGCGGCCCTGGAGGTGTTAAAGGTGTTAAGAGATGAAGCCTTTGGTCTCCGTCTCGGCCTTTGTACTTTTGTTATGGAGAATTAAAAAGGCACGGGCAGAGACAGATGCCAGACCCTCATTGTTCTCCGCCGTTTGATGTTTGGAAGTAAATTATTACAGGTCTAATGGCTCATTGTCAGAAGGTGGAGCAGAATAATTCTAGGTCTGCAGTGTAGAACCCTCACCGTCCGGGTTCACGGAACCCTCACCGTCCAGGTTCATAGAACCCTCAACGTCCGGGTTCACGGAACCTTCACCGTCCAGGTTCATAGAACCCTCAACGTCCGGGTTCACGGAACCCTCACCGTCCAGGTTCCCAGAACCCTCACCGTCCGGGTTCACGGAACCCTCACCGTCCAGGTTCCCAGAACCCTCACCGTCCGGGTTCACCCGCCACTGCTAGAAGGTTATTTACTTCCCTGTGTGATTAATAAAGCTCTCTCTCTCTCTCTCTCTCTCTTTATAATGTGTTTAAGGCTGATTGAGTAAAAACAACAAGAAAAACAACAAGAAAAACATTTCATAAAGTAAACATAATAATGTGTTTTCTTTTTTAAAATAATGTAACAATTATACAGATTTAAAAGTCAAACATAGAAAGTTTTACCGAATAAAAACACATTTATTTAAAGCTTCTCATCATTTCCCAGTATATATATATATATATATATATATTAAAAAAAACAAAAACATTTTTGTTGTGGTCAGAACTTTAAACCAGTCAGGTTTAGATAACTCTGAATTAATTCTATAAAAGGTGCAGATCTGGCCTCTAGAGTCTAGAAACTGACCTTTGAAGCGGTGTTTTGGAGTTTATTAAGGCTATAATCTGCGCTGATTGTTAATCCAGCGGCTGGATGATTATAAAGAGGACAGGCGGAGGACGGAGACAGACAGACGCCAGGTCGGGTGGAGTCACGGCTCTGAGCAGCAAATTTATCATTATAAAAACACTCGTGCTGTTATAAACGATCACATTCATTGGCAGAGAATTCAAGAATTATCTATGGCGTTTTATAAACTGGAGACTTCTATTTGAACTTTTATGTTTAGGTCGATATTATATTCAGCAGCTTTAAAACTTCTATCAGTAATTTCTCTCTTTTTAAAAATTGTGTTTGCAGCCAAAGATCCTCTGATCAGCAAGAAGCTCAGAGGATGAAGAGGAAAAACGTCTAAACTAGAAAACACAAACTTTAAAAAAAAAATATATATATACTTGTTACATTTAAGGGGTTTCACTAAATTCATTAAAATATATATTTTATATATCCATGTGATGAGAATCAAGAACATTTTTGTGACAATCCAACAGAGTAACAGAAAGAATTTGTTTGTTCTGCTTAATTTTTTTTTCCGGCTGTATATCATTTATATCTGTTCTTTTTTTTTTATCAGTCAGTCTATTTCCACACGTCTCACTCAGTGAATCTGTTTGCAGTAGTTAACAGTTTTATTTAAAGTAGCTACGTTAAAAGTGTTATTTGAGTTACTCGACTTAAATTTGCATTTTCACGTAATTTACAATTAGAGTTTTAAGTCTTATTCCATGAGGTTTTATTATCTTAGATCAGATTCATTGCGTATTGATTTTATTTATCCTTGAGAAGCCCTTTGGTCAACTGAGGTCGTTTTTAAATATGCTATAGATAAATTAATTTAATGATTGAATGTGAATAATTGTAAGGATTATTTTGATGTCATTTGATCCGTGTAAAAGCAAATTTCACAATATCCTGTTGATTAATAAAAAACATTTAGATGTAAAGAAAGGTAAATTTGATGTATTTCTATGTTTAGACTTCTTAGAAAATCTTGTGAATATATTGTCTGTAACTAAGTTTTAGAGCTCCAGAGTGAAAAAAAGAAAATAGTCAAAACTAAGTGTCATTTATTAAGTCATAAATCCTTCTCAGTTCAATATCTGGTTTCAGAAAGAGTTATCATAAAACCAGGAAAAGTTAAATCCAACCTCATTTATAGGGCAGATTTACATTTTTATTTGCATTATGCTCTGTAAAACTGAAGAGTTTGAGGATACTCAGAACTCTACCTTAAATAAAGTACCTGAAATAGAGTACTTAGAAAAAGTACTCTTTCATTTCAAAATATACTAAATGAACACTTTTTTCCTTTCTTATAAAATTACATGACTCTTAAAGTAATTGATTGATTACAGTTATGTTAATTCTGGATGTTTTTGGACAATGGAAGCCAATCGAACCCGGGGAGAAAATGCAAACTACGTCACACAAAGGAATTTATTCCATGACACTATTTGTCACAGTTGGAGATTTAGCATCGTAAGAGTTTATAAGAACCTTTGAGTTCATCATTTTAAGCCGTGGTTACATTATTTACCAAAGGTTCAAATCAATCATATCGGATAAACTTTTTATAAACACAGAATAAATCAGATGTTATACTTAACATTTTATAATCACTTAACATTTTAAGCTCATTATGTTCATCTTACTCAAATTAATTCATTTGGGCATGTATATTAAAGTTCTCTGAACTGAATTCTAATTATCTGTGAATTTTATAATTCTAAGAACCAATTCAAAAACAAATCTTTACGACTTAAAAATGTTCCAGTAACTTTTTTCCTTTTATCTAACTCGTGATTTTTGAGTTGATAGACATTCTACACACTTTCTCAGCTTCTACTGCTCGTTCTAATGAATCGTTTGGGTTTACAGCGTGATAACTAGGCACAATAGAATTAACATGAATTTGTGCGTTAATAAGAGAAGTGCGCGCGCACACGCGCACACGTTGATACAGTATTTTAAAAGACATGGTTTAATTATAATAAAACCCATTTGTATGGCCCTTTTCAAAAGCAATGTTACAAAGTCCCTTACATGATAAAACAATTAGTTAAAAGAGATGACAGTAAATAAATAAATAAATAAATAAATAAATAAGAACCAATAGAGACCATGTGGGAAATGACTGTAGGTCTAAATGACTAAAAAGCTTTGATCTTTTGTAAAGAAGGGTTTTAAAGGATGATACTGAAGCCTCAGGGGTGTGTGTGTGTGTGTGTGTGTGTGTTCATTTAGTTTACAACACTCAGATACAAACAACAGGTACGTAGGAAATATGAATAAAATACATTTAATAAAGACTATGACCAAAACAGAAACTTATGAATAAACCAGAGGCATATATTTATATTTTTCCCAAAGTGAGGACAAACTGATGAAAACAAGAAAGTAGCTAAAGACCTAAAGTAAATAATAACAACTAATAATCCATGAAGGAGAAACAAACTTACTTAAGACTGGCTTCATCGCAGCAGGACAAAGTCAGACTGGGTTTCTCAATGGATACCAGCAGGACACAGACTTAAATACAAAGAAAAGTAACGAGACAGATGGAGTACAGGTGAGGGCTGAGGACAGGTGACATCACTCAACAGTCAAGGACACACACAGCCAGGAGAGGAAGACGAGGAACAGAAGCTGAAGGAGGGAGACGGACGGAGAACCAGAGGAAATCAACGTTACTGAACCTTCAAAATAAAACCGTTGATGTTTAGTGTTAACTTTAAACATCAACTGAAAAATGGAACGGATCAACAGAACCATGAACTGGAAGAAGTATGGAAGGAGAGCGGGTCATTGGGTTCTGGTGATACGCCGCAGTAGCTCGATTCCTTAAACGGTCCTTAATTGATAAAAACAAGGTTTGACAACGTTATTTATTCATGTTTCAAAGAAGAGGACTTCAGGGAGGCAGGGTGGATTATTTGGGGCCTCTGGGCTCAGGTTCTTGCTCAAAGACCCGCGGCAGGTTTCTCCAGTAGCTGGGATTAAACCCTGATTCCCGACGATCTCTCTAACGGAGCTAAAGCCGTAAACCCCCCCGTAAACCCCCCGTAAACCCCCCGTAAACCCACCCGGTGAGACTTCAGTTTCGACCAAAAGATACGACCTGATAAGAGTTTACGATCGAGCTCCTCCCTGTCCTCCACCTCTAAGTCAGAGGTGGTGTGTCTGTCATGACTGGACCGACCGGTCCGGTTCGGGTCCGGCTCTAGCTGCTGTCTATCTACAACCTTCATAGCTATGAGAGTCCAGTCTTCAGTAGATGGTTCACACAGTCAGTCCCACCCCGCCTCATTGACCCTCCTGCCCTGACCTCCGGACCGTCTGCAGCTACTCACACTCCCGCCTCGGACCACCTCTACATCCTGGAACCTCTGGACCAACGTCCAGCTTCTGCTCCCCAACACGTCCGACATCCTAGAGCATACAGTTTTAGAAAACAACATTTTTGACACTTCACATTTGCACATTTGGGTTCAAGTTCTCGCCTTAACAGCTAAAAGAAATAAACTTTACGCAAACACACAAGAACTGAGAATGTTAGCATGTCGATATTAAAATGTTATTATAGCTTTTTACGATCTGTGCATATTCTGTTAAACGCGGGTATTTGTTGATAAAAGTTGTGGACACATTTTTGAACAGATGCTGGTAATATGATATCTTTTATAGATAATGAACCATAAAATGTTTGTAGAGATATTTAGGGCAGAATTCTGGGCCTAGCGGCCGGTTAGCTGTGCGGCTAACGCGGATGAAAACACGTCATCAAAAGGATAGTCACATTTTCTGACTACTGCTCAAAAAGAAAGAAAGAGAAATGTCTGCTGTTGGAGAAACATCAAGACACAGAATGTCCCGATATTTTAATTATATCCAGGGTTTAAAGTGGGCCGTAATCCGCCGCAGATAAGTAAATAAATAAATCTGAATGGCAGTTTCCAAGTTACTATTGCCAAGAGAAGTTGATCATTTGTTTGTTTATTCATTTAGTCACTACAAACATAGCAACTGTTCTTCCTGGGGTCAACAAAAGTCAAGTTTATATCTATGGCAAACAAACAAACAACAACAAAACAATAGTATAATTAGAATCAAAGGCACAAGGAGGGACAAAAATACAAAAAAAACACAAAGTAAGATTTAAAAATACAACAACAATGAATCAACAATAAGATCACTCGTAGTGATGGCAACCATTACGTCGTATTTAGATAATAAAAGAAGCTGGAAATGTAGCAGCAGCTCTGCTGGCTGCAGTTTCAGGTACAGAGGCTGAGAAATGACTTTTATAGCATAACGTATGTCTCAGAAAACAGAGTAGTGAGATGATCATCCCGTCCCACACCGGTGACCAACCTCAGGTGGTGTGCATTTAAAATAAAAGTCAGTTCTCAGGTTGACGTTCAGAACCGGAACTGGACAGAAACCCAAATGAGTTAAAACTAACATTTGACCAATGTTGAGGTAAAAATCTCTTTATAACATCCAGCCTGAAACAGACTTCTAAATGTGCTTTAACCGTTTCAGTGGTTCGGTTTCCTCCACCCGCTCCACCCGCTCCACGGTTACACCATGCACTGACAGGTTTAAATGTGGCTTATCTTTACATTTACGATATTTGATGTTTTGGAGAGATGAAGGACTTTAGGTCCTCGTCTAAAGCACTAGACAACTCTTCATTTGATACAGCTGGTAGAAATAATGTGGTATCATCTGCATACATAACTACAGGACAGGACAGACCGCCCACAAACCCCACGTCACGGCCTTCAGGGGTCTCCAGCAATGTCTGCCACCCACCCAACCTGTCTTGAAGTATGGACCGAGGAGTCTAACGCGCACCAGGGTTGTATTTTCCATTGTCATGTGACGAGGTAGCAGTTTGACGCTACAGCGGTCCGACATGGACCCTAGGGACTTAAGCCTGGCGTTCAGACACTAAGAACTCCAGGTTCTTATGCTCAGGTTCCTCCAGGACTGGTACCATCCCTCCAGGGCAACCATAACTGCCAGCAGCTCACATCATCTTTTTCTCCTGGGTAAAGAGAGGTGAAGCGCCCATTCAGCTTCAGGAACGCCTCAAACCAGGGAATTCACTGAGGGGTCCACTGAAACGACACATGGAGAGGTTGAAGCACTCAAAGGAGATGTCGGAACCGAAACTGTGGACTAGACATCTGTAGATGTTGAAACAAATGCTGGTGGGCATGAGTCATTCATGGAAAACCCTGATCTTAGCTGGATCCATCTGGATGTTGCTAATGGAGACCACAAACCACAGGGGAGACAGCAGCAAACAGAAAAATCCGATTTCCTGGCCTTGATGAACGACGGTGGATGGAGGAGGTCTTGTAGCACCTGCTGGACATACCGAATGTCATCGAGCTGATCTAGAAAACATCCATCACTGAACATGTCATGGAGGGTATTTTTCACCAGAGCCTTTGAACCATGATAAGATTTTCTCATTGAATGTTTAAGACTCATTTAATGAAGCTCATTAGACGATTTTAAATAAACACAGAAACAGACAAAACGTTCTTGATGGTCATGTTGTTCTCTGCAAGAATGTGTTTAACCCTCATGACTCTTATACAGCACTGATATACAGCACAAACACCGCAGATACTACAAATCCCAGAATGCACTGCGATGGCTGCAGCGCCAATCAAGAACGTCGGTGCCGGTTCTCCTCCCTGCTCCTCTGATGCCCTAACCAAGGCTCATGTGAAGTTACATTTTTGTTGGGTTATGTTAATTAAAAACAGAGTGATTTTAGATGTAACTTGAAAAAATTGTTTCAAGTTACATCTTGAAACAATTTGCTAATGCCCATATATATATATATATATATATATGTTTTTGTTCTTCTCCCCTTTGGATTGTACCATTTAGTGGCCACCAAGCAGATCATCTGGACTTTTCTCACCCAGCCACAGTCGGTGCTACGGTATATACCTTCCCCATAGCAGCAGCGATGGGGAGGAGGGGGCGTGGCACCAATGACCTTGGGGTAAAGAGAAAATGAACGGCAGCCATTTAACCGTCTCAGATGAGGGTGTGTGACTGTGCTGTTGAATCGATGTGACCAGCTAATGAGAACATCTGATATCCTGGTTATAAATAACAGGAAATGAAGACAGTATGTAAGAGTTCTGTGAATGACGGGATGTGATGAGGAAACAACTCTGGCCAATGAGACACTTTCCCAAGACTAACTTCTCTCTCTGAAAACAGAATAAAGGTCTTAGTGTGTTCAAGTGTCTGGCACTGCAGCAGGAATTTCCAGTATTCAGGTTCCCAGGCACGATACCTTCAGAGTCCAGTGGCTTGCTTTCGGTCCCTGATGAACCCAAAGATGTTCCTCTGTCTTTGTGGTAGATGCTGGAACAACATAAATGGCTTTTTGTGTTTTGAAAGTCGGTGGTCGGATGAACGCTCTGATCTAAATTTGAGGTCATGGGAATAAAGGTTTGTTTGTTATTTAGAGCTGTGAGATGTCATATTTTGTAAATGATCAAACACCCACACTCGTATCCATGTTTGAGGAGAATGCACATGTTCTTCTTCTTTTTACTACATGTGCCACACATGTGTGACCAGACGGCACATGTTAATGGTCATTTTAAGAGTTTACAGAAAACATGTGTGTTGTCCCTAAATACACCCACACACAGACGGTGTGAAAAATGAACCACTCTGGCAGAGTTTCTCCGACACATGCTAATGCCCACGGAAACTTCTCCAAGTCTTTTCATTGTTGTGCTGCCCAGAGCGCTGACGCCGCAGTGCGTCGGAAGGATGAGTGGCATCCCAACGAGGAAGTGATAATGAGCCTTCATGGATTCATCATCATGGAGACAAATGTTATGTGATATTTGCTTTAAAACGGTCCAAAGGTTTGTCTCATACACTTCAGAACCAAAGAATGGACCTAACGTCGCGTCCATTCTTGAAGTGTCTGGAAGAACAGGGAAACATGTGTTAGGCAGAGGAAGTTGTTAAGCTTTTATTTCATGTGGATGATCAGCAGCAGCCCTCAGCGAGACAAGAATACAGGTTGAAGGCCGAGTCTGTGGATTTGAATAAATGTAAATGTTGGATTCCGTTACGTTTCATTTCACCAAGAAGCTTTAATTACTCTGATGACTAAAGACGGTGAACAGAATTTGGAGATTTCTTTCAGAGAGGCGTTTCATGGCACACAGAAATGTCCTTTCAGACTTCGTGGATGATGCTGACATTAGTTGAGCATAAATTATATGTTGATAAACCCAAGATCCACATATAATTTGTGTCGGTGGCCAGAACTGGATCCGGCTAGGACCCAAACCCAATGCTCTACCCTGAGTCGGACAGAGACATGGACTGGTGAGTGCAGGAGGGAATCTGTCTAGGACCTCTTCTCTTCTCGTCCAGTGGACCTCCACACTTGACAAAGAAGTTTCCCATTTTGGATGAGCCCAATTTCCAACCACTCGCTGGCTGCCGTATCTGTCCTTCATCGCCTGGATGAAATGGAATACTTAACGTCTGTGGATACAGCAGCTCTCCCGCAGTGAGACCTGTGGCGCTCTGGAGGTCACTGGATGCTGAGGGTGTCAAACTATCTGGTGGACATCACTCTACAGACCCTCGCCGGCTCTTTCCCGACATCTCGTCTCTGCTTTAACCTTTTACTTTAGATATGTTTGGTATCCATGGTGACCACCTTCATGTATAAACACTTATGGAATAGGACGTTTTCTAAAACAATATGAACCTAGGAGTCATAGAAACGTTGGTGACTCTGTCCCCCCATCAGAATGTCTCCACCTCCACCTCACCTCCGCCCTCATCTCTCTGGGCTTCTTCTCATCTTTGACTCATTCAGTTTCACTATTACAGATTGGGGGTGATTTTAGAAACACATGTTTGTGCTGATAATCTTTCAGCCGTAGGATGTTTCGACGTTTTGGGGTCTTTTAATTTGAGTAAGCTTGTAACGGGGCCAGCCCACAACAAGGGCCGCCCCCTCCATCTCCTGCTTTCATATCGTGTTCCAATAAACAACAAACAAAGCAAAGATATTAGCCTCCCTAGCCACACATGTATAATGTTTACATCTGCGGTCCATTATAATGGATCCAGTAATAAACCCAACCCTGTGAGCTCTCGCGTGTTTGGTACCTCCTCTGTACCGCCAAACTCACCGATGACTTCCTGTCGTCCTCAGGAGACACTGGCTCAAGTCAGGATGTCGACACGGTCACAAATACTCTCAATAACATCTGCAGTAGAACTTTGACGAGATTCTGACGTCTACGCAGAGAATTCCCTCAAAAGTTCTCCTTCCATGGAGAACTGACAGAATGAAGGAACTGGGCGTACTCAATACCGGGTTCACGCGGCGATCTGCCGACTTTGAAGCTCAGAAAACTAACTTCTTGCTTCTCAGTAATCCGTTTGCGGTCGACGTGGAAAAGGCAGCCATGAAAATCCAAAGGGATCTGCTCGACCTTCAAAGTAGTGACACACTTAAGGCCAAGTATGACTCTGTGGGCGCTGCACACTTCCCACGTCTCATCTCTGAAACGATCCCGCAACGCCGCCTCTAAGCTGCACAAATGCTCTATTCTATTGATGCTCGTGTTCATTTTCATCCATCGTCCGCCCGGCAGGTTTGAAACATCCAACAACCTTCAACAGCGTCAAAGAACAAATCAACAAAAGACAAAAACCCGAGGACAGGCCGCGCAAGTTCTGGGCCTTCGCCTCAAATGCTGGAAGGCCCAGAACTTCCTGCAGGAGGTAATCAGGGTTGCTCCTGGAACACTTCCTGCTCCTGACCACAAACGTTACCCAGTGGCGTAAAAACCTGGTCGTTGGATGAAAAGCTATGTGCCTACCTCATACGTCATACGTGCTTTTATCTCCTCTGGTTTTATGAGTGTTTAAGTCAACAGAAGTCACATGAACATCAGCAAACTTCAGCTTGTCCCAATTGACTCCTCCAGAACCAGAACCCGGACCACATTGCTCCTGTTCGAGCCTTCATCTATTGGCCTCCTGTTACATTTAGAATTCATTTTAATATTTATTGATAGCTTTTACTGCCTGCTCCAGTCTCTCTCTCTCCCAAACACACGTCTGATCTCAGTTCTGCTGGTTTAACCTGAGGTCCAAAGCCCCGGCTCTGTTAGCAGTCACCGGACCTAGCTAAGGTCAAAAGTTGGTTTGGGCCCCCACCCTCTGCAACCATCAGACAGGCGTGATACACGTCCTCGTTCAAATCCTCATATTTTGTTAAGTGCACTTGTTTCGGGGTTTTTGGTTTGAATTGGATCTTTTCTGAACCGGTTTAATGGGATCCAGGTTTTATTGAATCTCTATTTCTAAACCATTTATATTGTTTTAGATTGTTTATTTTCCTACTCAGCCTTGTTAATTTTATTATCGCTGTCATTTATTTGCTTCTGTCTTGTGAAGCACTTTGTAACTATGTTTGAAATGTGCTGTTTAAATAAGTTTATTATTATTTGTCATTATTAAAAGTATCTGACCGGCGGAGATCTTCTTCTTCTCTTGTTATTATACGTTTATTACTACTTCCTGTCACTCCCCTCCCTTGTGAATTTAATATTACTGTGTTTCTCGTACCCTTTACGCTGAACCAATTAGCCATAACATTAAAACCACCTGCCTTATGATGTGTAGGTCCACATCACCCCTGCTGATCAAGAAGATCCAACAAAACCCGTCAGAGCGCCGCTGTAACCAGATAATCCATGTTATTCTTCTTCCCCTGATATTGGTTCTAATGTTTTGGCGTGCGTGTCTGTCCTCTCCACTCTGAGTGTCTGTTTTGGATTCTTTGCTTTGTGCCATGGAATTTGAGAAGTGTTTGGATTTCTGGCTGTTCCCTGCCACAGTTTGGGTTTTTTCTTTTTGTCCAGGCTGAGCTGCTGTCTGTTTTTCTGCTCGTGTCTCAGAAACAAAGTAATTTCTTCAATTTGTTTCACTAAATCCCTGAACGGAACTTGATCTGCCATATGTGTGCCCCCTTTAACGTCTCTTTTCTCTATGCCAGTCATCCTGTTCATGTGGAGAATGTGGGTTCTGTGGGTTCTGTGTGTTTAAAGGGACACAAAACATTCTGTTTTATTCACACCTGTGAGCTGAACTTAATCTAAACCCAAACTTCATACCTGCCTCATACCTCTTCTTTTTGCCCATCCAGAGGATGAGAACGCCGTCCCTTTAAAACTTCCCCCTGATGCCATTCCTTTGATTATTGCGTAGAATAACGACGGTAAAAAAAACCTCTTTGTTGCAGCCTAACTGTGCGATCTTTGTGCGAACAAAAAATCCCGAGTGACTGACTGATTACGGTGGCAAGTACTTTGTTCCACATGTTCCTCAGCGAGGCAGATCGCTCACATCGCCGAGGAATCACTGCTGAGTGATGGGGGTCTTATAAGGAACACATGTCGGGGGAACGGAGGAAGAACTTCCCAAGCAGACACCTGTTGAGCACACATTTGCTGAAAAGAAGAAATAGTCTGATTTGTGACCGTGCATACTGATGGACTTTACTTGTATGCTTCAACGTTTTACAAATGTAATGCTTTCCATTGTTCGCTGTCTCATTCTGCCAAACCCTGTTACGCCAATGGATTGGTAGTTTTGATCAAATGATCAAAGTCCATTCTTGTATCTGTAAAACATATGTCTATTGAATTTATTTCACCACTATATTGGACTATTTTAACATTCATATTATGTGGAATCTGCCGCGCACACTTAGTGTCAAACAGAACCCGCTCATGGTTCTGCTCTTTCAGTTCTGCCTTTGGTGTTGAAAATGTGCCCACTTTCTATCAGCCTGCTTTTTACTAATATCCTTCAATGAGTTCCAGCACTAAGTCCAATTTGTTGCATATTTTGAACTCAAACTTGAAGGGGGACTTCACGATGACATCACCGCGACCAAACGAGACGCATCGGGTGGGTTGTTGCTACGTGGCGTAGCTGCATAGGTGACGAGGATTGTTCACAAATGAGCAATTGGCTTTACTATTTAGTAGTTTGTGTTTTACAATTGTGCAGCTTAGAGTGGTTAAAGTGATAAGAATGAAAATTTTGTGCTTAAAATAAATTGCGTCTGCCTCAGTTTTCTTCCTCAGTGAGAACCTCTCAGTCTCTTCTGCGTACCTGTGCGTCCGTGACTCAGGTGACCCTCTGTCTCCGGTGTCCGGACTACAACTTTAACACTTCAGCTCACTGTTCCTATGATTCCAGCAGGCGACTGTTTAAATGTAAAGAGTTAAAAACCTGCTCAGCACCAGCCAACAGTCTGACGCCGTAGAGTTTCTTCTTCTTGGGAAGTACTAGAACTTCTTTTCACACTCTGTTACTGATTTTCTCTCGTCACTTATGCATTTGTTTCGTCCTGTTACTTTTCACCCATTTAATGTCAATCCCAGAACAGATGGCTCTCCTCTGCTGTTTGCAGATGATGTGGTTCTGTTGGCTTCATCAGTCCATGACCTCCAGCAGCACTGGAGCGGCAGCTGTGAGAGCGAGAAGCTCCAAATTGGAGGTCATGGTTCTATGCCAGGAAACGCCGGACTGTCCTCTTTGGGTTGGGGGGAGAGTTTCTGCTTGTTTAAAGAGTTTAAGTATCTCGGTTTTCTGGTTCTGGAGTGATGATAATGGACCATGAGATGGTCGGGTGGTTTGGGGCAGCATCAGCAGTAATGCGGGTGTTGGATTGATAGATTTTAAGGAAAAGCTCTCAATCTAGCGGCCCATCTACGTTCCAACCGCCACCTCCGGTCAAGACCTCTGGGTACTGACCCGAAGAATGAGGTCAGGGACAAAAGCAGCTGAAATGAACTTCCTTCTTAGGGGTGCTGGGCTCGGACTATGAGATAAGGTGAGGAGCTCAGACATCTGGGGGAGCTCAGAGTGGAGATGCTGCTCCTTCATATCACCAGGAGCCAGATGAGGTGGGTCAACATCTGATCAGGTTGCTCCGGGACGACCAGCTGGGAGGAGACCCGAGAGTAGACCCAGAACTCTCTGGAGGGACTATATATCTGACAGAGACAGGGATGTCTGGAAAACCCTTCTTAACCCGCTGCCTCCACGACCCGACCGCAGATAAACCCAAACAAATGGAATGGTGGATGATGAGGCGAGATGTTGGCAATCAAAAGTAACCATGATAGAGCGCTGGACTTTGACCCGGGCACAAGTTCAGAAGGTGGATTCAACTTTTGTGATTCCTTCACAATCTCAGGCAGTGGTGAAAAAATATATACTGTTACTTCTGTAAGTTAAGCGGACTATAAAGACTTTTGGAACTTATTACAGTAGATTTAACGATATAATCAGTTGAATAAATGTGATCTAAAAAGTCTCGTCGTCTTAGTTTTAACTGCATCCATAACTACTCTTATGAGGGATTTGTCTTTATATCTTTGAAGCTGACCTCTTAACAATATGCCTGATTGGTTATTATATTCAAACTTTTTATATCTAGTCAGTTTGCTCAGATAAGATTTGATCTAGATGTAGTTTTTTTACTTTGTAAATCTATAAATGTTTGTATGCGTGGGTTTGTTGCATATCTGTCCGTCAATTCTTTCATTTTTTTCCTCAATATCATTTAAAATGTTTTATTTTTTTCTCAGACCTCGTCTTCATCGAACCCTCAGCAGCAACGACTTTATGAACTTCTCTAACGATGAAATTCTGCTTATTAGAGACAAAATTCAGAACCTCCTGCCTCAAATGGTTCCAGTTTACATCCTAGAACTTGGTTCTTGTAAAAAGACCTAAAACATATCTAGACTGCTTCCGTCCGATCGATCTTAAACATTATTTTATATAAAGTTATTCCAGCGCTCTTAACAACTACGACAGAAATCAGGACATTTATCCACATAGTGTTTGAGAATGAGGCTTGACTGATATTCTAGACATTTACTCCTGATGTTTTGGGTCATTTAAATATTCTCTGCACTGTAAAGGAGATTCTTCATCCTCTATGAATGAAAACTAAGAGGGGAAGGAAACACAATGATAACAGTGGAGCCTCTCTCGCTGACTCTTTGGGACGAAGGATAATGTTTTATACTGTATATACAGTATAAGATCTGATAGATCCATCAGAGCTTCCATACCTGGAACATGAGCCGGCCTTCACCTGAGCTGCAGACTGAGGTGCGAGGGTCCCTCCTGTTGGCCACGGGGGGAACAGAACATCCACAGAGGAAGCTGCCACAAACATACTGTGTGTTTTAAACCTGCATGTAGGATTCACTTTCAACACCAGTATTCTCGAGGGATCCCGATACGCTGACAGCAGCAGTTCTTATAAAATGATTATATTTAAAATATTATAAAATAATGTGTGTATATAGTATATTGGATGAGAAAAGTATTTATCTGCTGTGTTTATGACATTAAAGAAATTCTATTGCTGTGAAAACCTGGTGCGATACGATTCTGGTATTATTATTATTATTATTATTATTATTATTATTATTATTATTATTATTATTATTTGTATTATTATTATAATTCATTCTATTACTATTATTATTTTTTTAATTATTGTTATAATTATTATTTTATTATTTTATTATTATTTGTGTTATTATTATAATTATTTTTATTACTATTATTAAAAAAAAATTTTTAATTGTTATTATTGTTATTATTATTATTGTTGTTTTTGTTGTTGTTATTATTATTGTATTATTATTATTTGTATTATTATTATTATAATTAATTCTATTACTATGATTATTTTTTATTAGTTATTTTATTATTAGTTATTATTTTATTATTATTTGTATTATTATTATAATTAATTTTATTACTATTATTATTATTATTTTATTATTATTTGTGTTATTATTATAATTATTTTTATTACTATTATTTTTTAAATTATTATTATTATTTTTATTATTATTATTATTATTATTATTATTATTATTATTATTATTATTAGTATTTTTCTGGTAGGAGGTTCTTCCTCCTCACACAGCAGACACACCACATGGCACCAGTTTCAATCATTTCAAGATGCTGAATCTGATGTCATTCACAAGTTTTTCACCTCCTCCTGAAGTCCAGTGTCACCTCCTCCTCCACCTCCTGCTCCACCTCCTCCGTGTTGTTCCTCTCCAGGATGTTCCGACTGTGACGGAGAGCGATCCGCTCACATCCTGTCAGTTTGAAAACTTCTCACCGTCCCTGATGGGACAAAGTTTTGAGGGTTGAACTTTAACGTGTTTAATCACATGTGTGTGTGAGTGCTTTGTAGAACTTCCTCTGATGTCATCATAGATGATGGAGGACAGGAGAATGTAACGGTTCTGATTCTGCTTCTGGAAACACTTGTTTGGATCTTGTTTTGGACCATTGATTGTGATTGACACTGAGGCTGGGAGCTACATGGACCGGGTCTGGTTTGGGGCTGGAGATGACATCACATGTTGTTTTATCATAATATATTTCTGTATCGTTTTATTTCAAGGAAGTTATACATTTAGGAAGTTATATCCGAAAAACTGTTTTTTTGTAAAAAAACAACAACAAACAAACAAACTCCCCCCGCTGACCAAAACATGAACTATTTAAGTAAATAAAATATGATAAATACCAAATGGATCTCCTCGAGGTGAAAACTGTCTGAGTTAAAGCGCCTCCTAGTGTAGGAAATATACAACCAACCTTTCCCGTAATCAATCCAGTTCTTCCTCGCGCTGAGGTCTATGTGGGTGTAACATGTGACAATGACATACGTACATACTGTAATAGTTTTTGAGTTCTGGAGAACAGATGATGACTTTGTGCTACTGTTCCTTTAAGAAGCGTCTCCAGGCTCGGTTCTGATGGTTTGCTTTGTTTTTGTGTTTAACTTGTTTATTCTTCCCGCCGCATGGAAATCATGTTTTCGTCTCCAACTTTGTTTGATTGTTAGATTTGACTTATATTTTCCAGAGAAGTTCTCTCGACATGAGGAAGAGGCATTTCTGTTTTTTTAAAATTTAACCAAAATAATAGACATAGTTGTGAAAATTGTTTACTGACGCTAACTGTGTAGTACAATAATATAACAATGTCAAATGTTTTCTTCATTTCTCCATCAGGATGTTTGTGTTTCATGAATCTTGATGGATGGAGGGAAGAGAGAAAATGATGATTCTGGAGGATTCAGGGTTTTTATCTGGAACGTTTGTTACTAGAACAAAAACATTATTTTATTCTCTTATTACAGTGAATCTATTAAACACACACACACACACACTCACACACACACACACACACACACACACATACAGACACACACACACACACACACACAGACACACACACACACACACACACACACACACACACACACACACACACACACACACACACACACACACACACACACACACACACACACA
>VRLP01007164.1:2500-23595 GCA_009660295.1 Lophius piscatorius | reverse complement strand
TACATTTAATTTAATTTAATTGCACATAATGCTCTGTTATTCTGTATTCTGTAACATGCTCTGCTGCTGTAACCCTGCAATTTCCCCATTGTGGGACTAATAAAGGTTATCTTATCTTAATGTTAAAGGTCTGCCAATGGCAATGCAGGTAATGTTTACATTTTGCCATGTTATGGGTACAAACTTCTTTTTGAGCAGAAGTTTCCTTGTGGAGAGAAATTTGGTTTGTTGGTTATTTTAAGTAACTCCATCATGATTGCTGTAATTCCTCTGAAGTTATTAAAATGTTGTTGTTTTTCTGCCGATCCAGTTCATCATATTTGAGAGAGGTCAGATAAAGTGTCTGTCTCATGCCAACTCACACCAAAACATGCACAAACAACACGACAAGAGGAAACATGTCTATTTTTTACTTTATTTTTTAGTTTAACAATCTGAGTTCTATGAACCCCTGATGTCTTTTTGCTGTTTCTATTCATATCTTTGTGAGGCAAATATGCATAAATGTGGTTTGAATGTCTCTGGAATTTCTACTCCCCACGCCCCAAATTATATTTTGTCACACATGACAACATAATTTGAGAAATGCATTAATTCAAGCAGTTCCTCACAACTCTGTTGTCAGTCCTCTACCATTCTCTTTGGCAAAGTTTTTCTTAATAATTTTATGCCAATGCATCTTAGAATTGTGGTTTAAATATTGCTGGACTCTCCAGTTTCTGCTCTTTTTTGTCCTTACTTTGAAAAGACTGTATCTGCCTCAATATGACCTATTGAAAATTGAGAACATAGCTTGATAAGGACTGTCATCAATCAGCATTGGGAGTTCCTCAGAGGTCTTTTGTCGATCCTCTTTTCCTTTCGTTTCTCTGTAATAAAATGTTGCTTCAATGTGGTAAATTGCTCTTCCTTTTCACTACTCTGACACAATCATATTTGACACACAGTAGTGACCTTCATGATGCTGAGAAGAAGAAATGACGCACTGTTCATCTGCCTTCTCATGCACTGATTGCTGCATTCTACATTTATTATTTATTTGTATTTATTCCACTGCTCGTTTCAAAGTAAAACTTTGGACAACCAACTTTACCAAAACAAATCATACACAGAAGTAAAGGTGAATTTCTTAATTCCAGTGTTTCACACTTTGGGAATAATTATCTTTTCACATATAGGATTGTGCTATAAATTTGAAGGAAAGTCTTTGGAAAGATGGAAAAATGAGGAGGATTAAACATTCAGCAGGTTATGAGCTGATATTGTATTTCATACATCCAGTGTATTGTAACTTAAGAAATAGCTTTGATACCAGGTATCATTATTTCTCAATGATTATAAAGATTTATGAAAAGACATGTGTCATCTCTCAATGAAAGCTCTACCTGTCGACAGACTGCGGAACAATCAGTTCATCTTGCAGGGCCACATACTTTATGTGGATTGGTACGTGTATCTATTTAGAATACAGTCATCCAGAACAGGAAGCTGGCCGAAGTAGTGGAGGTCACCTGGACTGAGTTGAGGCAGCCAACTTCGAGAGACAGTCAAACTTGTCCATAGACCAAATAATTCACCTCTACTTTACCTGAGGTTTGGAAGTATGACGATTAGGGTGATATGAGATAGCAGCATGTTCCAGCTTCAGTTTAGGAGTAGTTTTATTACATTAAGAGAAATTCCAATTGTAGTACATGTATTTACATTCACTAACTACCACTTTATACAAATCCTTATTACCTTACAATGTGCATCCTATTGTTCTGTCAGACACTTGGGTGTGCTCCCTGATAGTAAAGGAAACATTTTAACAAGAAGAGTCATGCAAACCACCACCAGAGGAATATTACCAAATCGTACTATATTTAGCAACTAAATTCCTAACAATGACCTTATCCTGGCTCATACTGGTTTTTAGGAAATACACTGCTGTCGTGACAGACATAAAAAAAAACAGTTCACCATCCCTTTACCCCGCCTTTCTCTGTGTAGTAATCCAAGATGCGTTCTGTTCGAGGACTGTGGCTGGTTTTATAGTTTGTTAACCCCCAGTAACTGCAGCATTTCCAGTCTCTGAACCAGCTAGAGTGAAACCAAGACATTTATAGTTAAAACTGTTTTTAAACAATAGTACCATCAAATTGGTGGTCTTTGAAAATTACCTGAGAAAATTAATCCAAGTTTGTTGATGCCTATGGATCAAAAACTGTAATCATTTTCTGGCTACTGTACAAAGTTTCATGGTGCTGTGAGATGTTTCAGTCCCCACCACAAATCCAGAAGCCAACATTTTAATTTAGCACTTTGAGATTTGATCCAAATGTAAAGTGCGTTATAAATTAAATGTATTCTTTTTATTATTTCTAGCCGTAGAGCATTGCTATTGCATTGCTAACTCTCTGATGTAGAAAGGCTTCATTACCGCCAGAGTCTTCTTCAGCAAGTCATAGAAATATGAGACGGGGGTCTCACAGCGGGACGGGACACATGATGTCTGATGTCCCGTATGCAAATCTCAAGTGATAATAGTGGATATAGCTGAAACCTTCAGAGACATGCTGTTGACATTGTCAACAGAAGAGGCTACGCCCATTTTCTCGCTCCCCAGCACCACAGCAATATCACAAACCTGGATGGATTCATAAGATGAAAAATTGGAAAGTCATTCAACAACTAAAAACTAGAACTAGAACTTTAATGTCTGGTATGGGATGCAAACTCAGGTCTACAGTATGAAAGTCAGCTGCAGAACTTGTCCATCCACCACCTTACATCCATAGACTGGACTAGTACATGTACAGCACATCCCATAAATACTGGATTGAGTTCTGGGGAAACTGGAGATCAAGTTAAATTTGCTACCACACATATATAGAGGTCAATTTTAAGTGGAAGTCAAGTACTGAATTCAAATTTAAGATAAATTAAAATGCAGGATTGTCAGGGCAAAGGATGGACAACATGCCTTTAACAGTGTAAGTGGGATGTTGAGGATTTCCGGCCCATAAAGTGTTGAATCTTATGAGAAAGTCCAAGGAGGAAGGCAAAAGAGGAAAGCTGCTGTCAGAAGGCTGGGGGGGGGGGGGGGGGGGGGGGGGGGGGGGGGGGCGGGGGGGGGGGGGGGGGGGGGGGGGGGGGGGGGATAAGAGGGAGGACAATAGCTGGAAGTCTGGAGGAGAGGATCAGTAACTTGGCTACAACTGCTAATCACCAACCGGAGAGTGTTAAGGTTAAGGGTCCAAACACTGTCGGAAGGTTGGACACCATCTGATGACCTCTCCTCCTGCTCAACAGTACATCCATTAAAAATGGTGGATGCAAGGAATCGCTGACGTAGCAAACACCTTCATCCGTCTTGTCCGTCTGAAAAGCTGCACTAACACATAAGAGTGAGGACAAAAGGATGTATATCCCTCTTTAATACTTAGCATATTGTAAATGCTACTTTAGTCTCTCTTTTCTATTTGTAGGTTGAAGCTGCTGCTGCGGCTGAAACCATAACACGTTGGAATGTTGAGTAAATGTTCATCTATTTCTCACATGAACAAAATGTGAGAAATACTTTTATTAAATTAATTTTATGTAGAGGACAGGAAATATGGAGGTAGACAATCAACATGCACAGGAGTCAATCGTTTAGAACAATGGGGATTGTTGAAAATAGTTGAAGAAGTGAGTGCAGACAGGTTGGAGTGAGGTGTCAGGAGTTATCTGTGACAGAAGAGCAGCAGCAAGAGTGATGGGAAAAGTTTACAAGATAGTAGATGGCTCTAATCAGAAGACAGGAGGCAGCGCTTGAGGAGGAAGAGTAGAAGATGTTCAGATGTTCTGCGGGAGTGACGAGGATGGATCGGATTAGAGGGGAGCAAATCAGAGGGAAGGTCCGGGTTAGATGTCTCAGACGTTGCTGGAAATGGAGCTGCCAGAAAGGAGAAAAGGGAAGAGCAAGGAGGAGGTTTCTGGATGTGGTGAGAGAGGACATGCAGTTGGTTTGTTTTCAGAGGAAGATGCAGAGGACAGGAGAAGATGGAAACAGATGATCCGCTGTAGCGACCCCTAAAGGACAACAGCTGAAAGAAGTAGAAGTAAACGTAGACAGTGAGAATACCGACTCCTGCTGGACATTGTAGATGTTCAGTCGGCAGAGAGGAGAAAGGTACATATTTTATGATAGAAAATATCAAATATCAGTTTGAACATTTGGAATCTCTTCAGTAAAACCTGAGTGGATAATAAGGCACATGCTAAATGTATGACGTTATCTATCTGATGGCTCCTTCTGTTGCACTTTAGTACGTTTGGCCAATATATCGACTTTTCCACTTCAGTAACGTGAAATGATTACTGAGATATCTTTAATACCATTTTATTAAAAACAACAAACTGGTGTTTAGAGAAGAGAATCTGACTTAATCAGACACCATTGATGATATTAAATGATATTACCACCTTTCCTTTCAAGATGACAGCTTCAAAAATACTTGGTTGGCCTAAAGTTACAAGATGGTTTCCCCACGAGATCTAACACACATCAAAGACGGATCTGGAGCCGAGTACCATTAGAGATCTGGTGATCCTGTTTGTTTAGATGTAGATAGCTAGAGACCTGACGTAAGATCAAATCGCAGTTGTAACTGTGGGGATTCAGTTTGGTGTCAAATTTAAGATATCTTTAAAACTTCCTCATGAGAACCACCATTAGCGAAATAAAACATTTCTTGCATAATTATCAAAGTTATAATGATACCATTGGGATTTTACTTTGTAAGACTACGTTTTCAAGGTTAATGAGCCACATTATCAGGATCAAACCATCACAGGTCTATTTATCTTCAGTACAATTACGTTACCGAGCTATTCTTTTTTTGAGTTTATTGAATACTTATTCTTATTTACTGCATTTGTATTAATGGGCAGAAGAAAAAAGGTTATCCCTAACCCCTCCCTCATTACCTCCACTAACATTCCCATGAGCAAGGCCCTAATCCCCAACTTTTCCAATGGAGCTTCAAAGTAAAGAACTGGTACTAATCACCAGCTCTCACCCCTGTTGCCAGACAATCACCAACTGTTTGCTGTTTAACAGACAAGAACCGATTACGTCAGGGGTTGGGGGCAGGGTTTTTGTGACCAACAAGACGGCCGCAAAACACCGAACCGCCATTTTTAAAACAACAGCCGAGCTAGGTTCATCTAATAAACTAGCAATAATAGCTTTAATATATATATTTTTTTAATTAATAACAAAAGTTGTTTTTCTTTGGCCTTGGATCTCAATATAGGATTGCCAAGCCAGGAGATCAGACTGATATTTTCACCAGCTTGAAGATCGGAGCATCAGGGCCCATAGAGATGATGGTTACAGACTATAAGTATTTGAACTTCTGGTTGAGGTGCTACACAAACATGTTGGCCTCAGTTCTGCTGCTCTTGGCTCATATATGTCTTCTTGATCCTGGTAGAGAAACCTGGAAAAGCAGAAGCAAGCGAGTTATTTTTCCTCTTCCTCAGCTACTCGGACAAACAGATTGTCTAAATTCTCCTCTATATTCAGTGACAAAGAGGGTATCTACTGTTAAATCATGTAAAAAAACAAAAAACTGTGTTAGAACATAGACTTCTGTTTGTCATAAAGGAAATGGATGAACAAACCAAAACAACAGTGCCTCACGGAAAAACATGAAACGCCTCATCTTAAAAATGACCTGTGCGGAAAACATGTGACCTGCCTGTCTGCAGTGAAAACAGATCATCCTCTAGAGGTATGCATTACATAGAATTTTTGTTTTTGTAGTCAAGTTGACATGGCTCCAAATAATACAGGAAGTCTCATCAGCCATTGTTAAACGAAGAGGAAGTCAATCAGAAGTGCGTGCAGAAGTACACATACATGGAAATCTTTAATCAGGTCACTACCAACACTAAACTCTTTGTCAGATGTGCAAATATCAGAACCTGCATAGTATTGCACGCATTAAAGTTACGTGCTACCTGAAGAAAAAACGTCTGGAACGTCTTCTGGAAGGCCTCAGTTGAATGTTGCATATTCAGCTTTACGTTATACGTCTCTCATTAAATGCGTAATGTGTTCTGCTGAATGTGAATAAATTGGTTCCTCTATAATCTGTACCCCACTAATAACATTGATTTTGGGCGGCTTTTACACTTCAACTATGTTGTAACAGTTTAATAACAGGCACTTTATAGCACTCTTTCTGTGGTTCCTCTGCGCTTTCATGGAAAGGAATAAAAACATAGACTAAACACACATACGAAATTATTCATCTGAACTGTTCCAGTCTAACCTTGAAGTCGGACATTAGTAGGGTGGTTCAGGAACTGTTTCTGAAGCTGACAGCCATCCAGATATAGATCCAAATATATGGGTCCTCCAGGATTTCTGCCATCCTGCCATGATTACCCTGGTATTAGCCACTCCTCCCCGCTGAAAGAGTGCAGTTCATCATCTAACCACAAAGACACATTAAAGAAAATGTATATATACGTTATATATATATATACATATATATATATATATGTGTATATATATAAAGTATATGTATGAGTTTGATTTCTTCGGCTGGGTAGCACACTCTCTCAAACTAAACCTACACTGTCATCTCCAACAACAAGGGTATGTTCCCGAAAAGCCCCCAATCCCCGAGTTATTATGATGACCTGATTGAACTTTCGAAAAACAGTATTTTTCATAGAGAGCTTCCCGCTAGTAAGTAAGATATGAACTATTTGTTTAATGATATATACTAGATGGATCCCCTTGGGTGGATTCATATGCACCAAATTTGGACTAAATCGGGCCAACAGTTATGAAGTTATGTTCGAAAAATAGTTTTTTTCATAAAATCTTTTACCCACAGTTCTTTTGTAGTGGTTGTTCTTTTGTAATGGTTGTACGACAGAAGGTGAAGTACCAACAAAGTTAATTTGTTGTTGGTCTACAGTACATGAATGCATAATTAAATGAACGCTGTTGTCTCCTCATACAGACATATTTGATGTCTACAGCTGGGTAATAAAAACATTTAAAAAAAACAACACAATAAAATAATATACATATGATATACATATATACATATGCTTACATACATATAAATGCATACAGTATGTGCGTGTCTTCATTTGATGGAACTATAGGATTATATTACTATTTTATATTCTCAATTTTCACCCATATTCAGCTTTTACATTTGAGTAAATAGAAGGAAAAAAATCCCAATAATGTATTAATTTGTTTAAAAATTCATTGAAATGTTTTCTTCTAATCCAGGTGATTCTGGCAGGTGCATCAGAAAACAACATTTATAATAGCTTCATAAAAAAAGGTTAAACTAACGGATAAAAATGCTGCCATTTTGAACAATTCCTTTATATGTGGTATATAAGAAACTACCACATTCATCAAATGGTCGCAAAATATAACCTACATGATTCACTTTCATGGACACGTATCCATTTTTACACATATTGAATGAAGAAAAGGACAATCTGTGACGACGTACGCAAATATATCCACACGTTAAAATAAAATTTAACGAAAATAAAGTAAAGTAAAACGCAGCCCAAGTAAACACTTTTATGAAATCTTTAGACAATAACTTCATGTATTGAACTAAATGGTTATCTAATACCAACAAACTACATTCCTAAGTGGGTTCAGCTGGACCGGACGCAGACTTGATCCCTATCAGGGATCCCGATGAGAAGTGCGTTACAGTAATCCAGTCTGGAGGAGACAAACGCGTGAACCAGCTTTTCAGCATCACTCAAGGTGAGTTGTAATGACCCCCCTACTAATAACCACATCCAGTTACAATCTTTTGCAGTTATGGTTATAATGTTGATGGTATTGTAAATGAATGTGCCGCCATGTTTCTGTTGATGTTGTTTGTATCACTTTTATTGGGGAGGCCCTGGCAGGACTTCCCCCTGATCTTCATACGGCATGCCGAGGTTTTGCGACAGGACAGGTTAAAAAAAAAAAATCCAAGTCATGATGATGGAAAATCTTAATTTTGTCCATGACTTAACTTTATCTAGTTCATAAAACCACATTCTGTAAATGATGATCCAGGAGCTAAATTATTAGTTCCTGAGGTTTCAGTTCCTACCCGTTTCTTCTTCCTGTTGTATGTTTTCAATAATTAAAGTACTTTTATGGACACGTCCTGTGTAGATACACAATCACACGTGTTCAGTGGGTATGAACAGAGACGACAGTTGTAGGAATCCAGTCTTTGTGAGCACAGCATTGACTGCTGGTATGAAGTTGACATTGTAGCTCAGGAGTCGCCCGTCATAAATGAGCTCCTCCGGTGGTAGGTTGGGAATTTCTGGAATTCTGCCCGGACAGAAAACAGACACAAGGGATGAGAAGGTCGTGGAGCTATTGAAGAAATTGGATTAAACTAAATGTTATGAATGGAACAACTGGCAAGGCTTTGGGTTAAAACTTGTTCCTTGTGAATAGAGTGGATTTATCTGTAGGAATCTTTAGATCCTATAAACTCTTAGAGATAGTTCTGTGTTACTTCTTTTGTTTATCCAGCGCTCATGCACAAGTGCATATGTGGGTTTGTCCACACCGCATCAACTGTTCAGGTTATTGTGACAATGGTGGAGGAATGTCTCCTGACAGCGTTTTTTTTAGAAACATTGTGTTCCGCACGTGTCGAAATAAAAATATACACCCTTAGAAAAAATAAACTGTGCCTGTGCTGTCAACTCCGACAGCAAAGTTTTATCCCAGAAATGTCCCCAAAGCCCTGCGTTGTACGAGCAATCCCCCTGACACCTCAAATTAAATGTTAGGTTATGTTCCTTAGGGAGTAAAATATGAACTTTACAGTAAAATATGATAAATACAAGGTGGATCTCCTCCAATCGATTCATACGCACCAAATTTGGACTAATTCGACCAACGGTTGAATTTTTAAATCAACCATTTATATTATTATAAACGCAAATGTATTAATTTATAAAGAACATGCTCAGGCTTGAAAATAAATGACACATGCAACTAATGCACCCAGATACAGTTTAAACCCCTCCTCTTCCAAGTACTGGAGAAAAATTGATAAATCAAAGCATGTACAAAGCAATATTCCAGTGAATTTTGTCCTACGATTTCTGAGCAGATGTGAATAAACCAGACCCCATTACATAAGGATAACCTTACAGTAAATGCCCTGTTCTATAAAAACTGTGTTCAGTTCTGTTAAATTTGTTACTTTCTATTCTTCACAGCAGAAAACAATTACCTGTTGGACCCATAAGTGTTGTACTTCCCTCAAATCCACCCGACAACTCTCACAGGAAACGAGAGTTTCTTGTCTTCTGCTACCTTCATCTGACAGCCTATGTCGTTTATTATTTCCTCACATTCTTCTAACACCCAACCAAGTAATCCGCACACAAGATCTGAACAGGGAGTACAGAACCATCAACCCACCTTGTGTGGTAGAGCCGTGCTACGTTCTGGTCAACCCACGAGCAGCCAGTCAAGGAGTCCAGCAGTCCGTGGACAGAAGTGGTGAACACAAGTCGGGGGTTGACAATGATCTTGAAGTTACTTAGATGAGTGTCTTCAGTGAGGGGTTCATGGTACAGGTGACTCAGGATGTTCACTCCTGGCACATTCTTCCAGAGAGTCCTGGAGTTGGGGGTAGAATGTGTGTTCGGGAACACGTAGTTCTCAAACATGTAACACTGCTCAGGGCCAAGGGCATCCTCCAGCTGAGGCATTAACTCCAGCCAACTGGGAAAAGAATGATTAAACAATCGTAACATTTATAAACGACAAGCATTTACGTCGATGAAAACACTTTATCCTGTCTAACTGCTTCATGGCATTCAACAACATACAACATCATTTCTACTATTTACAAAAATATCAATTACTGATGTAAGCAGATTAAAAGCCTGTTATGAGGTCATTCTGATCACATGAACATATTTTGTGTTTTGGGTTTGTGTGAAATGTATACAGCATTTTTTTTAAATAAAAAAAATTCTGAGTAAATACATTTTTTTAAATGGTTTATTCAGGAAGGCCAAAAGGTTATTCAATACCTTAATCACTATCGTGACAAAGTATTTGCACCCCTGAACTATATATTTGATTGTGTCACCTTCGCATGCAACCCAAAGCGGAGATCAGGATCTGACATAGCGGTTTTGGAATTTTGGCCCACTCTTCTTTGCAGAACTGCACACTCGCTGCCACATTGGATGGTTTGTTTGGGCAAAAATTGTTATTTTCAGCTCCCACCAAAGCCCTTCAATAAGATCCAGCTCCTAATTTTGGTGAATTTCCCATTTTGGGATCAATAATGTATGTTTATGTCTAACTTTGATAAGACTGCTCGAAAACCAAAATTTTATTCCTTTGATCATTTCAGAGATGGACTAAATCTTCTGCTGACCTTCAGAATTTCTGGTACGGAGGAATGATCCAATAAAGGTTTCCCCTCAATTAGGGCGAGTCGTCGTGGATCCGCAGCAGTCAAGCTACTCCTCCACATCAGACTGTCTCCTCCACGCTTGACCGTAGATCTAATTTCCTGCTTCCGACTTCCTGCCTCTGAAAAAAGTCTATTTACGTAAGGAGCCGTTTGAACGGAGCCGGTAGTCGTAATAATTGTCAGATGCTCTTTCGTTTTTAAAATCTTGTTTTCTAAGTAGTCAAATACTTATCCAGTTAGTATTAGATTACGTATTTGTCTCTATTTCCAACTAAAATTTGCATTTTGTGATTGTGCCATTTGTATTTGAAAACAATAAAAATGCATACTCTTTGTTTTCCCTGTTGTCATACAGTACATATGGAAATTAATTCCCATTGTGCCCATCCGTGAGGAGCAGTGCATGGCAGGAAGCGCCATGGTTTAAGGTCTTACTCAAGCAGCCGATGACAAGTAAACTTCAGTAAACCACTATATCTCCTGAGCTTTTGATTTCAGAAACAGTTTAGTAAGAGATACACATATAAATAGTAGAAGTCAGGATGGGGCCAATTCTTTTTTTTCTTCACAGAACTGTATGAAACGTCTTACTTGTTGTGCTATAAATACATCTATATTACTCTGGTGTGGGATGTAAAGCTTTGTAGATATTAGCAGCAGAGATGTTTTACTCACTTGAATAGAATGTAACTAGCTTCTACTTTGCTTGTAATGAGTTGGTGTACTGTAAAGTACCTATGTACCTAATTTTACAGAGGGTAAATTATAGCTATGCAAAGACATTTACCTCTTTGTTTAAAGAAAGTTTTACCTGTGGACCAACTGCGGCAGAATCAGCTCATCTATATCATGCAGGGCCAGGTATCTGGACTGGTACATGTATCTGTAGACACAGTCATTGAGAGCAGGAATCTGACCATGGTAGTGGAGGTCACCTGGACCTAGCTGAGGCTGCCACCACTTAGACACGGTCAGAAATTTGGACAGAGACCAAGGAATCACCTCTATGAAACCTGGGAATGAAACATTGGAAGAGTTTTAGTGAAGGAATACATGTTAGCGTCAAATGACTATTATATCATTTAAGTTATAATCCTCACCGTGTTTAAGGTGTCATTTATGCTCTTATGCTGATTTTCGGGATCGTGATTTTTATTTTTAATTACATTTTTTCATTTTATGTATTTACATTTTCAAGAAGTCTCATTGAGAGTACAGAACTTTCGACAGAATCTTGAATTGCACTTATAAGAGCATTTAAAGCCAGCCTCACCTGTGATCTTGTGTCATGGTGACTAACTCTGGGTCCAACTAATGATGACAGAAAGGCTTTTGTAGTTGGAGATCTATGTATGATGAGTCAGTGTTGTTACCAGTGATAGTCCAGCTAACATTTCTCTAAAACTATTAAATCCTTTAGGTAAACCCACAAAGTCTGCTGTGCAGTGTTGTTTTTATCAAGTGAGTCGACAATTTACTCACGGATTCTTGGAATGTGTATACAAGTATCCAGTCCTCACTGTGTCAGTATCCTAGGTGTGCACTTTGACCCTGACCAAAGTGAATACCCATACTATCAACTGAGAAGTATTGCCAAACGGTACCAAATTCAGCTGCTAGACTCCAGACCGAACAGAGAACAAACAACTCCAGTCTTAATGATCTTGCACTGGCTTTTTTAAACATATGGTACCAAGCACTTTTAAAGCCCAACATAACCCAGCCACGAAGCGAACACAAGCCAGTGTCCTTCTTGTGCCGGTCCCAAGCCAGGATAAATGGGGAGGGTTGCGTCAGGAAGGGCATCCGACCTGAAACTTATGCCAAATCTATATGCGGAACACAAAAGATGATCTGCTGTGACAACCAACCAAAGAACAAAGAAGAATACTACTGTTAAAGGTCTATATGGGCTGGTCTCTGTACACCTGGACATCAATCTCCTTAAGTCTCACCACTGCTAATAATGAAAGGCATGGCCATTTGAAAAACTGACAATTGATGGATGCCTGCTCTCATACCATGATTCCTGTTTCGTGTAAAACGCACTTCTGCTGTCCTCAGATGAGGGTTTTCTAGGTGGTTCACTGAAATACTATCGTTTATCAACATTTGCTGCATTTGTGTCAGTGAATTTTATATTTTGATAATCATTATTATCTTCTATAGACTAGTTCTACCTGCATGCAATATCACAGCCTCCTGGGGTAAAACTGTGACCCTTGAAACGTGGCCCAATGCTTTCTGCCGACCAACTGAAAATACAATTTAGAACTTCTGATTGCAGCAAAATAAAAATAAAACAGGATAGAATCCAGGGTATTGACGAAATGTACTGCTAAGATTCAACCAGAAGTTTTGTCTAATTAAATGACAGATTAAAACATATTCCACCTCCGAAATACTCCACCTTTTTTTGTGTAGTAGTCCAGGACGCGTTGTGTTTCTGGACTGTTGCTGGTTTTATAGATGGCAACTTTGTTCACTCCCAGTAACTTCATCATTTCCAGGCTCTGGACCAGCTACAGTGCACGGATATTTTTTTTAGCAGACAGAAAAATAACCGCTATTTTGGATGACCACCAAGAGAAAATATTAATATAAAGAATTGGAGAAAATAGGCTAAATGAAGTATACAGGATGGTGGATGTGCTCTACGATAGAAAATCATAGCCTATAAAGGAATAAGTAATTTAATTAAGGCCTGTCTTACTTTGGTCTTCTACATTTCCATCTGTCTTAGTCAGAGCACTCTAGAGTAGAGGTGCTCTGACACTTTAACACTTTTTTTCCCATTTGCATTCATGTCTGATGAACAGGAATGGCCAACTGACCAACTGGTGGTCATAGAAGTTGTAATATATGGTCAAATATCAATTTTTTTCCTCTTTTTTAAATTTGGATATCGGCTGATGTGAGTCAGAAAGTGCAACAGATTGATGCATTTAACAGGGAAGGTACACTATTTTCTTACAGTGGGCATACAGACCCCCCTAGAAGGTCAAGTGTTCACCACCCACAGTTTCTCTAAATTCCATGGGAAACATTGATACCTGATTAAGAGAAGCAAGCATCCTTCTCCTATTGCCAAGTAGCACATTAAGTAGCTTTATGCACGTCATCAAAGACGTTGTGCACCCCTGCTCTAGAAGTAAGTGTTAACCGTTGTTACCTGCAGCACGTTGGTGAAGTCGTACATGGTGGAGATGCAGACAGTGAAGTTGTAAGGAAAGTCCCTATATTCCTCTTTCTGGTTCTGCACCTTCAAAAAGTCTTTCTTAGCCGTATCTGTGTGACAGAAAAAGGAAAGTTTTTACCTTATCTATGGATAAAGAACTGACGTATTGAAGATGAGAATCATGATTTCTTTGCTCAGAATTACGATCATGATTCTGTCCCTGATTTTTTTCTTAATTGAAAAGAAGTAGAACTTAATTCGAACTTAATTCGTCATTATATGTCATTTTTATCTATATAATAAAAAAGTCACAAAAAAGTTAGCTGGAGGCACTTTCCAAATAAAGCAAGCAATTACTCCATGAGCAAGCACTTGGTGACATTGGTGAGAAAAAACTGTGTTTTTACAGGCAAAAAAAACAAGAAGATCAAGAAGATCGTGGCTTAGCGTGGGCGTGCCTTGTGCCTTGAGCAGTTGGGTGGAGAGAGGTTATGTGCAGGGTGTGCATCGCCTCCATGCAGACTACCTGTAGCAGGAAGCTGCACTGATGGAGACACAGTGATGAGTAATCTACTATCTGTAGTAGTAGTAGAGGCAAAAAAGGGGCGGAAAGTTTCAAGATAGTAATAGAGTGTAATAAGAGGCTACAAGAGTAATAAGAGGCTACCACTCCTCCTTCTCTGTCTTTCTGCCTGTCTTATGGGGGTTGGAGCACATAAACAGTGTGTATAGTGTGAAGTTTGGTAAATCGAGCACGTAGATTTACACATGGCTTCTTTTTCCTCATGTGACACAAATGGGCCACCGTACTTGGTGTTGAAGTTTAAGGTGATTGCATCAATTTGTGGCGCTGCATCAGACTTTTTGACTTTCATCAATCTCTCTTGCCACGTTCATACTGCAGGAAAAATGTGGCCCGGGTCTGTTTTTTTTCTCATATGTGACTTCTTCAAGGCAGTGTAAACTGCACAAACCACGTGGAATCTGATCTTTTCCAATCCCATATGTGGTCCAAAATCAGACACAGTTCGAATTTTTTTGCAATGTAACCTCAGTATGAACAGCCAGATCAGTATTCATGCGACTTTGAGGTCATCTTCCGTAAAAAGCTGCGCCCAGGCCTAATTGAACTATACACATACAAATATCCATTTCCATATCCAATAAAGTTGCGTGAGGATCACTATACTGAACAGGATTAGATATTATTTTTACAGCCCTAGAGTTCTGCTGTTGCATGGCTAAAAACATTAAGTGTACAACCTTTACTTACCGTCAAAGTAATTTGCAGTCGAGGTGACAGCAATATGAGATGGGGTCCCACAGCCTGAAGGGATAGGACACAAAATGTCTGCTGTCCCATACGCAAATCCAAAGTGATCGTTGTGAATATAGCTGTTAGCATAAGAGACATGCAGTTGCCCCCGACAACAGAGATGGCAGTGATAGCCTACTTCCTCGCTCCTCAGCACCACAGCAAAAACACGAACCTGCATCAAGAAGGGAAAAATGAAAGATGTTCCGGATGTCCAATCCAGACTATTTCTCCACTCCACTGCATAATTCATATATGCTGTTAACCCTTCCTATCTGACGAACGACTTGGAGGATTTTTTTTTTTTTTTTTGACATGCTGGCTCTCACAGACAGCCTATACAAGATTAATATTTACTTAATTACTCTGGTTTTTCAATCGTCAGTGGACAGTGGGACGCACTATGAGCCGCACTAAGGTGGTGGTGCACTCCAAGAGCTGTGTGGTCATTGACAAACGCATTGAGCTTCACTAGGGGTGATTTAATCCAAATTTGGTGCATGTGAATCAACTCAAAGAGCTTTCTCCTTTATATTTGTTTCTAATATGTCATATTTTATTCACTAGGGGTAGATTTTTATTTGGATGAGCGAAAAATACTGTGGACATAGGTTCACATTGAATTTGAGGATTTCAATCAGGTGGAGATCTGGGATAGGTTCCAGCTTCCGGGACCCTGAACAGAGTAGGTGGTTACGGATAATGAATGAATCAAAGACCTCTGTCCATGGGGGAACTGGAGTTGCAGAATAAAAGCGTGTGATTTGGTGGTTCTGCTTTAACGTTACTTTGGATTTTGTTGATGTTAACGTAAAATTTCCGGTGAGTTTACCAGACAACACGACCTCACTAATAACTTGATGTTCGCTGACGTCATCATAATGAAACGTAGGTCAGACTTAAACCACTAAGAGGTACCGGCAAGGCTTTTTTGTGAAGGCCTTTTCCCTCTCCCTTGTACCTCCAGTTATAAGTAAACAAGAGTTATTATCAAGCTGTTTCTTCATTAAAAGCATCACAATAACTCGATAAATAACTGATGAAACGCGTTATCTATTATCTGCTTTTGCGCTCGTCACACAGCTGTTGACAGCTCGTCCAATTGATATAAACGCCATTTCCGTTTACATCACTGCTCATTTACACAGTCAACCAGAAATATTCTTTCAGAATGATTTCAATAGAAAGAAGTAAAGTGTCCGTATAAAGACAGCAACTGTGAAAAAAAACATATCAGCAAATAGACTCCGGAATGTTCCCATTTCTAAGTGGAACAGCAATAACGGAGAAAGGCTCCTTATGATGTGGCATTAATACCACCGCCTTCCTGAGGTTTCATTGAAGGGAAGAGCGACTGAGTAATAAATTAGCGTTGTTAGCTCATTCCTAAATTCTGAATCCGTATCATAGTAATGTTAATGAAACACATGCTTTTTATTTATAGGTGGTTTGCGGGAAGCGTACAATGCTAACATTTTACTGGTGCTGAATATTAAGTGAACTCATTGCATATTTTTATTATTCCCATTTTGTGATCACACGGGAGTAAACTGAACAAACAGTGTGCCCCGCCCTATTCACTCACCTCCCTGAAAAAAGTGCGGTGCTCCCGATAAGCTGACAGCAGCACCGTCTTCATCCCTTTGACTCCCACCTTTTGTCCTTGTCGAACTGTAGAAGTGAAAATTGTTGAATTAAGCTGGTGCCTCATGACTGCAATGGCTATTTTTCCGCAAAACCGAATAAGCTACACATTCCTCTGCATTCACCAGACTTAAGGGAATGTTTCAGAAATATTAACATTAGAGAGACAGTGAAGGACAATTAGTTCTACTAAATTTTGGGCATTTGGTAGTTTTGTTTTCGCTCGGTCTGCCAGGATCTGGCTCTGAACCAGAATGGGAACCTGAGGAGTCTTACATGGATGGGTGGTTGGTCAGTCATTGAGCGGCCTAGTGGCATGAAAGGAAATGATGACTGCCGTTGTACTCCAAAGTACTCATTATCTTAGAGAATGCCACCTCAGAGTCCCGATGAGGTTGGTCCTCATTGATAACATACTTTGATGAGTTTTGATGAGTTGGATCCAGGGGTGCTAGGTGGCAATTGTTTATATAAGCTCCTTGCATGTTGCTGAGTTTGTTTATCCAGCTAAGTGACAAGAAACCTTTTCGTAACTGAAGGGAGACGTACTTTCCTCCCGGTAAACCAAGGATCTTATCTCGAAAAAGCGTCCGATGTGAGGACAGATTGTGGAGCGGGGAGTACATCTCTTTGTCCAGTGTGCAATTAAGCTGAAAATTGCAAAATATTGAGTTACGTCATAAACACAAGCCTGAAAAGAAAGTTTGAGTACAGGCGTCTGCAGATATCTGTTATTCTATAAAAAATTGACAGTTAGTGACATACAGAAACTGTGAGTATACCTATTCGTGCTGGACTACATGGCAAAGGCATTTTTGGTTGCTCTATCGTAGGTCCATTTTTTGGTACAAGGTACTGGGTCCAGAGCTGTAGGGTCTTTTCTGGCCTGCAGGTGAACATGACAACATTTCACTTTCACTGAAGTTCAAAGAACCATTCAAAAAAGACAACATATCGTAAGGTGACATTTATGTTTGTTTCATGTTTAGAGTCCGTCAACATTCTGCTGCCAGTGTCTTGGTACCAGATACCACAGCACATCCTCAGAGGAGCCTGTCTCAGCCCATCATAGCGGTTTTCGCATCAAAAGGGGAACCTACACAATTTAAGGCAGTTGATTATGGTTCTATAAATGATCAGTGTATATTTTCAGCGTAAACACGTCGTGGAATTTAACTTTTAATGTGCCAAATCTAACCTGTAATATGTGATCTCTGTCATTTGCTTCTGTGCCCGCAGGACTTTCCCGTGTACATAAACGCAACAGTCCACAAACCCTTTGAAATGGTGCAGCCTTTTGAATGCAAACACATTACAAATTTAACAATATCATAACACGTGCCAGACACGCAAGGAGAGGCCGTGATGGATCCCCAGTAAATGGAAGCCATGCGACAAGTAGCTGTCACCAGTCTGTCTTTTCTCTGTCCTGCTCCGGTCCTCTACTACCCTCGCGGCTAAGCTATACCATTGGAAAAGGGAAGTTGATGGGTCACATTCCAGCACTAATAGCAGATTCTGGGGAGTTTTCTTTCAAAAGCTGTCACTGCATGTGTTCCTCAAGTAAATCTCCTGTAATGCATTTTTGATTTTGATGACGTGCGAACTAGCCAATGGTTTACAATTTCATGTTGCATAGCTATTTTTTAAGCGAAGTTTGGGGAAATTAGAATGAATTTCATGATGTCAGCAACACCTGAGTATTATTTGACTGCACTCCAGAATGGCAAAGGCTCCTTTACAGTATGCCTTTTTTTTGGTTGACAAACCTTTGAGAACAAACAACAGGGATCTTAACCCTCTGGAGTCTGATATCATGCTGCCGTGTGTTTAGTATGCTTATACAGTTTGTGAAAGTTAAGTCATAATTCATAAATATACCAAACATTGGCATGTTGAACTTTATTTAATGTAGTGAATATGGCTTAAGATAAGGATTAGGATTTATGAACTCAGACCTCAGAGGGTTGACCAGTCCAAGACACAGGGCTTGATGAATCCGGACTCCTGATATAGACGTGTACAGAAAAAGCAGCAATATTCCTCCACAGGGGGGGGATCGGTGACAGAAGAAGGTGCATGGCACCGTGGAGGAATGAGAAGAACTCAAAGCTAGACCCCTGCTGCTGTCCCTGACAGCAAAGGTATATCCCAGAAAAGTCCCCAAACTCCTGCGCTGTACAAGCAATCCCCCTGTTTGAACTTCTCAGATTAAAATGTGTTTTTTTAAAAATGGTTATTGAAAATGTCCCCATAGCAAGAAAATGTTTACATTTTGAGAGTCAAATAGGATTTATTCAAGATAGAGCTCAAGTCAATCCATAAGCACAAATATTGGGCTATATAGGACCAACGATTGAGAAATGATGGTTTGAAAAACTTCTGGCTAACAAAGTTCAACCTAGTCTCGGAAAGAATATAAAGTCGACCTTTCCAAAATCAATCCAGTTCTTCCTTGCACTCTAAGGTTTTAGCAGGTATAATGTTTTTAAAATGATCCATGACATCGTTTTTGAGTGATGTCCGAAAAACAGTATTTTTTCGTAAAAAAGGAGTGAGTAAAATATGACCTGTTGGTGTAAAATGTATATTCCAATGATGGAGCTCGTCCAGTGGCTTCATATGCACCAAATTTAGACTAAATTGGACCAACGGTTGAGAAATTATGGCCCAAAAACTTTTTGAGATCAAACTCCCCATAGTGTTGGAAAATTACAACCATCCTTTCCCAAGATCACTCCAGTTCTTCCTGACACTAAGGTTTACGTGGTGTAAAATTTGAAAATGATCTGTGAAAGCGTTTGAGCAGCAGCAATGACAATTCCATAATGCCCCCCTATTGTTGTGGGGTATAATGAGAAGGACAGTACAGATGTGGATCTTACTAACTTGCAGGACACGGTGATCGTCCTTTCTCCAGAGGCACCAGCAAAAAGACCAAATTTAGAAGCAGTAATCAACTCTGTCCTCCATATCTACCACATATACATCAGCTGGAGTTGGTTGTGTGTTGCTCAACCAACCATCATACTGAACCACATCAGATGAGTTATTTCACCCACCTTATGATCCAGAGCAGCAACGTGAGAGAGATCATGGCGATGAAAACTTTCATCGAAGGTTTTAGCTTCCTTAGGTGACATAGATGGCTGGGTTTCAACACACACATATTGTCTCAGGGCCTCTGCGCTCGGCTCATTCGTCTCTCTCATCCACAAGGAGAAACCTGGAAGAGCAGAAGTGAGTAAGTAAGTGAGAAGTCCGAAAGTCCAGACCAGGCATGGCAGGTGTGAAACCACCTGAAGATGTAACCATATGCTTCTCTGCTGTTCATAATGTCCTTCAATCTCTACAACACTTGGCCAAAAATTTTATTTTAGACCACCTGGACCTGCTTGGAAAAAAGTAATTTCCCCTCCAGAACCTAAATCCAAACTGCATTCTTAGCTGGACTACACACACCTCAAAATAAATGTGAAGTTATTTCTACAAAAACATTCTTCCCGAAGTGTGTAAAATATGAACTACTACTTAAATATATGGTCAAAATATGATATAAACAAAATAAATATCCACGAGTCGATTCACATGCACCAATTTGGACAGACATTTGGGGATAGAGCGCCCCCTAGTCTCTATAATCACATGATATTCAGATACGTTGGTACGGTGCTTTTTTTTTTCCTACTTACAGTAGTTAATTTCCCTTGAGCTTACTGCACGTCAACATGCTGGAACACCAGCATGTTAGATTATCATAAAACGAATGGGGATTCCACAGTGTAATTTGTCCCAAAAGCATAGTAGGCATTATCTATGATGTTTTAAGCCAAAATTGTTCCTGTAATTTGTAACGAATCCTTTACATTCTAGATCCAGCTGATAATCTCCATTATCTTGTTTCTCTTTACCAATCCTGTGATCAGACAAACAAAACACACCAAAGCCAGCAACAACATTACCTCACTGTGGATTGTAATTAAATAGTTGTTAATACTTATCACAGTAGAAACTGTGAATGCAAGTGGCGTTTTGATCTTGATCTTTGATCTTTTTTATCCTCAACATTACCGGTACAGTTAATAAGTGGGCGGTGCTACGCTGCAAGCCCTGGAAAAATATAGTATGCCACTTCCTGCAACCTGTTTTGTTCAAATTTGCAAAATGTGAACTCGAAAAATCTAAAAATGTGGGAACCCACATTTTTAGACAATGACATGGGAACCCACATTTTTAGAGTGAGCTTGATAAATGATTGGTTGCAGAGTTTCGGTTTCGTGGTTGTGTGGTTTGTGATTTTTTTCCATTACGGAGCTGAAACCTAATTTTGGTTAAGGTTGGGGTGTGAAGCAGCAGGGAAAAACACCAAACTTGTATCAAACAGATAGACTGGACCAGGGTTAACGATCTAACATATGTATATAAACTTACAGTCACAACTTGTATCAAACAGATAGACTGGACCAGGGTTAACGAT
>VRLP01007163.1:0-23597 GCA_009660295.1 Lophius piscatorius | reverse complement strand
TTAAGTTGGGATGGACTACCAGGGGCGCCGATCAGCCCTTTTCATTTCTCCTCTTCTCCTTCGCCCTCCCGCTCCCGGGGGCCGGTAGGTGGGCTTAGTAAACGAATAAATGAAGGAATAAACATACATTTGAGCAAATAAAAATAAAAAACTTCAAAATCTCAAAACGGACTCCCAGGGCCGTGAAAAAAGCTTAAGTTGCCGAGGACCACCAGGGGCGCGGGGGGGAAAAGCTTAAGTTGGGATGGACTACCAGGGGCGCCGAGCAGCCTTATTTATTTCTCCTCTTCTCCTTTGCCCTCCCGCTCCCGGGGGCTGGTAGGTGGGCTTAGTAAACGAATAAATGAAGGAATAAACATACATTTGAGGAAATAAAAATAAAAATAAAAAACTTCAAAATTTCAAAAAGGACTGCCAGGGCCGCGGGTGGAAAAAGCCTAAGTTGTAAAGACTACCAGGGGGCGCCGAGCAGCCTCCTCTTCTCCTCTTCTCCTCTTCTCCTCTTCCGCTTTCCCCTCCTGCTCCTGGGGGCTGGTAGGTGGCGAAGTAAGCGAATAAATGAATGAATATAAAGATACATTTAATGGGAAAAATAAAAATGAAAAAATAAATAAAAATAAAAAACTTCAATATTCCAAAAGGGAGTACCAGGGGAGGCTGGTGAAAAGCTTAAGTTGGCGTGGACCAACAGGGCTACGGGTGGAAGGACCCTAAGTTCTTCCATGTGACAAAGGAACATCCCCATGAATGGTATGACCCAAATTTTCCCAGAAAAACATTCTCCAAAGCATCTAATTGACTCATTTGGCTTAACATCCTTCCATAACTCATCCTGGTGCCATCTGTTCCTCATTAAAAAAAAAAAAAACGTCTTCAGATCATTTGAGTAAAAGGAATTAGGAGTCTCAGTTGTCTTTCTTAGATGTATGGTTTTCTTACAAACAGATCTGTTATAACAGAGAAGATCTCAAAAACTTGTAAATCAGATCTCCACACAGCTTTATTCATATGGGGTCATTGACATTAGTCAGAATCTTTGTCAAGCCCGGTTTATCTTGGACCCTCAAACATATATTTTTGTATGACATATCTTCTGGAAAAAACTCACAATCACATTGGAGCAAAGGGATTGTTTTCATTTCTTCCATCCAGATCCTTACGCTTGTCCATATTGCCTGCTTCTAAAATCATTTTCAGGACAAAATGTTCACTTACCACACAATATATATCCCCCCCACTGATCAATAGATGGGTTTGAATGGACCCCCTTATTATGAATAAACTTGGAAGTAAAAGCCTAATCAGAAAGAGAACGTTTCCTGTAAACACCCCTTTCCAAATGAGGTTCCATTCCTTTGTAGGGGGGTACTCTGAGTCCCTTCGGAAACGCCATCGCAGTGTGCGATTGACGCTACACAAGTGCATTATGTCGGCATTAAACATTTAGTGCTCTAGACCACAGCAGAGAGTTTGTTTTTAATACAAACTCCCAAAAAATTAAGCAGGGAAAGTAGGAAATAATGAACTCTACAGCCATGTGATGTCACAATGGCGCCGTGTATGGCTGCCTCGGCGCTTTGGTGCGTGTTGTTTTGTCTTGTTTGTTTGTTAATTCTGTGTTAAAACTCTTACACCAGGGAAGAGCTCATGAATATAAGGTTCTTCAACACCAGTGGATATATTTCCCACTTTCTTCGCCACAACCGTGGACTTATTAGACATTCTGGTCAAGAGTGCACTTACTTAAATGTTCCTTAGACCTCGTGCGCCTTTGCGGACTACGGACAGAACTGCTGGAAAATTTCCATCAAACGTGCGCTCGCTTTGTAATAAAATGGACAAGCTTAAGCCACGGATAGCAACTTTTTTCCCTCCCCGGTCCTGTGCTTCACTGAAACGTGGCTGTGTTGAATTATACCGGACTCTGCGCTACAACTGGCAGGCTTCCAACTGCTCAAAGCAGATCGTCACAATGCTCTCTCAGACAATTCAAATGGTTCGAGGAATATTTTTCTATACAAACTGGCTGTTGCAACGACGTGACCCTGATCCAGAAGCTCTGCTCTCCTGATCTGGAAACTTTATCCATCAATTACAAGCCCTCTTCCTCACTGCGGGGGTTCTCCTCATTCAGTCTGGGTTGGTGCTTAGAGCGGAAGAGTTGTCACACACAGCTGGTGTGTGACAACTAATCAGAAACTAATCAGAAACATTGTTTCTGATTAGATCCCTGCTCATGTAAATAGTCAAATCGGAATATTCTTTCGGAATGACTTTATTCTGAAAGAAGAAAAGTGTCCAAGTAAACCAACCTAATGTTATTCTGACTTCACCTGGACATGAAGAGCAGAGGTCAAAGGTGCAGCGGGTCAAATAAAATCTAAATCTTCTCATCTGGGTTCAGATTTCTTTTTCTCCTCTCCCCATTTCCTGTAAAATAAAACCAACTGAGGTCTTGGAATCAAAAGTAAATCAGCTCTTATCAGACTGGGGTCGGCCGAGTAGCAGGACAGAGGCTTCTCTTCTTCCTGCGGTTACATAACGAAGACAAACGAGGTGCCTCAGCACGCTCCACACTTCACACTGCGGCCGCATTAATTACAGTTAATCATGCTGGATGAAGAGCCGAGCGGCGGTTGATTGGCCTGTCGCTGTGATGCATTACCTCTAACAGAGGAGACAGAGAGACTGCTGGGAAATTAAACAGACACCCATCTGATGATGAAAGGCAGATCTGCTTCAGAATTTAAATAAAGTTTTGTGACTAATCACTTACTAATCTGAGTATTTACTGCCTATAAGACTAATTGACATGAGCCTGTGGTCACATGATCATCTGTAGTCCTGAATAAAAACAGCTCCATTCATGTCACCTGGAATCAGCTGAATAGAAATATTAGAATAAGTTTCGTCTCAAGCACATAAACAGATCCACCAGCTGGTTAGCCTAGCTTAGCATGAAGACTGAACACAGAGGGTAATCTGTATGACCTCCTGATCATATGACCTGGGATCAGCCAGAAAGAGTCCCACTCTTTAACTACAGAAACACTGGTTTCTCAGAGGTGTTAGAGAGTTGAGCATCTTCTCACACAGATTATCTTTGTATTCAGACAAGAAGTGGCAAGTTTCATCTTCCTCCTCCTCTTCCTACCCCTTATTTCTTCCCTCTTCTTCCTTCTCCCACTCTTCTTTTTTCTCCTCATTTGTCTCTTAAATTTCTTACTCTACTTCTCAGTTTTTTCGTCCCTTTTTCTCCTTCATTTTCTTCTTCCTTTCTTCAACTACTTTTCCATCCTCATCGTATGCCTTTTTTCATTCCTCCTCTTCTTCTCTTCAAAATCTTGTCTTCCTCCTGCATTTTTTTCTTCCTTATCCTTTTTTTTTCTTTCTCTTCTTCACTTAATTTCTTGTATTTGGCTTTAGAAATGGTCTTTAGTTGATAAAAACACACTTGAAATTGTATGTCAAATTTTACTCTTAGGATTCTGAATGCAATGATTGATGTTTGATGACAGGGATCAAAGATGTTGCCATACAATAGCGATGGACTTTGGGGGGCCCAAGTTATTTCAGATTTATTTTCATTTAGACGGAAAAGGTGTTGGGATGTCCAGCACATAACCCCTAAAGACAGGATATATTATGATCAAATTGCCTTCTTCCCTGTTTTTTAATGGGACTAATATTTGCATACATCTATTTACTATTTGTCCAAATGGAAGAATGTATATGGAAAACCCAGACGGGCCAAGGGGGAATCCTTGGGGACCACCACAGGTCAGAGGGCCCACTGAATTGAAGGCGGTACAACTAATTGCAACTGAGAAAGTCTGGAAAGATTTCTGACTCAACCACATTATGGGTATGAAGTCCAATTATTTCAGTGTTCTTCCGCAATATGGGCCCAAGACTTTAACCAAGTCTAGTCAAATCCCATTGTCTAGTTAAGCATAAAAGACAGACATTGTGAAAAGCAATCCAAAAGACATTAAAAAAAAAAAAACTCTTTCTTGAGCCACACCTTTTTCTTGATACGCTTTAAAATTGAGGGGCTTTTTCGTTGTTGTATTTCAACCCAATGCACAGCCTGCTTGGCCGAGGTGTATCATACCTATTTCTGTTTCCACTTAATGTCACAACTCTGGGGGTGGACGCACAGGGTCACCACTGACTTCATACTCTTCTGTACACATTTCTCTCAATTGCTCAAATCTCGCCAACCATAACCAGGGTAAGGGAAGGAGGCTTGAAGATAATAATAATAATAATAATTATTATTATTATTAACTGTATCAGTATTGTAATGTGTAATGTGTAATGTAATCAGTATTTCCCCTTAGTGAGGTAGGAAACGAATGCTATGAAAGAGAACTTTAGGTTACTTGTGTAACCATGGTTCTCGTGTAGGGTATGATGTATGAGCGAGTGTTTTACCGGACCACCCTCCTTGCTAATTTGTAGCGAGGAAGCAAGCGTCTTTAGGATTGAATGACTAGCAGCGCAGTCTGAAGATCTTTTATTGGGGGAGGGTCCCCACCCTCCTTGAAACTGACCTGCTTGATTCTAGCCATTCCTGGCTGGTGCAATGTAATAAGAGCTTCCGATGAAGACATGGCGAAGGCCTTCCCAATCTCTCACTCGGTTCTCACTCATGCTACTCGGAGAATTGGGTTTACGCTAGTATCTTAAAGGTTCTTTACATTTTGTCTGGAGGATTGTGTTTCTGACACCAGCCTCCACATGTTGTTCCTCTGATCCAGTCATAGGGAGCGATGATGTCATCTGACAGGTTGGAGCTCAGCAGGATCCTGAGCTTCGGCTGTAGAGTCTGAAGTTTTGAGTTCAACAAGTTCAGGAGCTGATTGATGCAGAGGAAACCTCTTATATCTAAATCTATCAAGGGACAGAAGTAACAAAGTACAAATATTTCATTACTCCACTTCAGTAGAGTTTTCTCTAAATACAGTTTTTAGAGTATTTATTTTTATAACAACTTTCTATTTTTATTCCCTGCATTTTAACACAATTATCTATGATTTCAAAACAGTCTCGTTACTTTATTGAATTATTTTTATTTTGAATCATAGTGTGTTTATCTGACATCTGAAAATTAAACAATAGGTTAGAAAACAAACAGAACCAGTCAGAGGAATCTAAACCTCTGTGATCTGGCAATTTTATTTTTGTACTAATTCTTTTTTTCTTTTTTTAATTCTTTAAGATTTGATTTTATTATAAACGTTTCACTTTTTTATTTTGTGGTTTTTTTTTACTCTCATATTAAATGTTTACACTTTTATACTAAAACTTTTAACTGTTTTCTTCGCTTGAAGATAATTTCATTTTTGACGTTTTACTTGAATACTAATGATTTTTATTTCTTTTCTTTGTTTTTTTGATACCACAAATTTTTACTGACAATTTATTTTTTATACTTTTCTACTTCCTCTCCCTTTCATTGTTCATTTCAGAATCTTTTTCATTTTTCTTGAGTAAAGCCGTTGAATCAATCAGTACTAATGTAACTTTTTCCGCCTTTGACTTCTTATGCATCGAGCTGGAGACTCTCTGTTCTCCATGTTTTAGTTCAGTGTTTCTCTTCAGGCACAACTGATTCTCATCATCATCTCATCGTGGAGATGAAGACTCAGAACAACCTGCTCATTAGAGTCAGGTTTTGTGGTGCAGGGAAACATATAAAACTTGCGGGATCTCCAGTTTCCTGATCTATCTGGATACTATCTGGATTACAGATGTAGAATTTAATCCTGATCATGGTCCAGGATCTTTTGCTGAGAAGAAATTTGCAACAGTCAAAAAACCCAGACCTGGAACTGGAATCAGCTCTTCTGGATCAACAGCTTTTTCTCAGGACGCCTCCACCGGGTCTACCTGCTGTGTCTCACGCTATTGGCCCGCACAGATCACCTAATCTATGATGTCATAATCGGATCATGCAGCACTATCTTTTATAGTTGGGAAACCAGCTGTTCCAGGAGAGTCTGTGTTTCCTGGGCAGATTTTTACCAAAGTGATTCACCTGTTTCCTGATCCCTGACTCTGATCTGTGCTAAAAGGTACGGTGGCGACCGGGGCAAACAAACTGCATCTTAAGAAAAACAAGTGCAAATAGACGAAACACAAGCAAATCAAGAAAACATCTTCATGTATTTAGAACACAGGAGCGCTGCAAAAGCCAGAACACAAAATAATGAAGAAAAACGATCTGCAAAAGCCACAAGACAATAGAAGCGTTTACAAAGGACACTTTCAAGTGATGTACACCCAACGCGTTTTTTTAATGCTTCATTTAGTGAATGAAACAGATATAATACACAAACCTTTCATGATGTTTTGATTAGCTAGTGGTGGTTGAGTCCACTCCAAAATTTCCTCGGTTCTTCCTGTCATGTGACCAACACTTCCAGTTTCATGCTCATGTGTTAAGCATTTTAAGTGTTATGGATAAATATGGTCCGCAAGCTACTATCCCTCATAAGCTGCCTACTCCTACTAGCTGCTAACTCCTACTAGCTGCTAACTCCTACTAGCTGCTAACTGCTACGAGCTGCTAAATGCTACTATTTGCTTTAAGGTTTTGTAATTGACTGACATAATATGCTGCCAAAACATCAAAGCCAGGTGTTGACTATCTGCCTCTCATTCATAACGGTGAGTGTGTCATCTCTGTTACTACCAATGCTGCTCTCGTCTCAGACGCGGAACAGCTCAGACCCCCCATTATGCACTGTGTTCATAAAGAACAGAGATGTGGGACGAATGGTAACCAAACCCATCTTTTAAATGTTTTTTTTTCTTCTTCTATGTTGTTTAGTCCACAGACATTTTTCATTTCTGGCTTTAATTATGGGGATACTAGCCCGGATTGTTTACAGTGGTACTCCTGTTTCATCCATCTGTATGTTTTCCACAAATCGTTCATGAATGCATATGAAATGACTGCAGACTCTGTGATTTACCAAACATGTCTTAACGCTGAGCTGAAATGAGCCTGACTCTCTATGGACACTTTGATGAGGTCATCAAAAACAGAGGCGCACCTTCATCCTGGCGTCTCTGTGTTCACCCAGAAGTACTTTCAGAACCTTCAGATTAAAGCAGGCATCAAACTATCATGAAGTGAGTTTGAGTTATATAACTAGATTTTTTTAGTAGCTTAAAATCATGGGTTTGATTACAGTCAGCATGAAACCAGACATACTCTCCTTTTCTTCCAACCTTCCTCTTTGATAGCAGCCAAAAGGTCGATGTTTCACTTGCCTGCTCGCCGCAGGCTGCAAGTAAACAGGCGATGTGTTTGAGGTGTGTGATGACTCAGCGAGTTTCTCTCTCTGACTCAGCGCTGACTCACCTGCCTGAAACCACTGCACCTTCTGTTTGTCTTCAGACCCTCAACTGACTGATGATGTAATCTGTGACTCACCAGTGATGTCACACATATTTAAAAACCTTTTAGAAAGAGAAGGTCTAGACCAGACTCTTTATATAATTATCTACAGGACCCAACAAATTCCTCCACGAGCAGAACTTGGCGACAATGAAGAGAAAAAACTGCCCTTTAACGGGCAGAAACCTTGAGCAGATCGAAGACTCAGGGTGGACGGCCTACTGCCATGACCGGTGGGGTTTGAAAAAAAAGAAAGAGAGAGACACAGATGAGGAGAGATACAGACGGGGGAAAAACCAGCAAAGATATCAGCTATAATCCACTTTCTCCAACCGCTCCATGGTCGGGCCGCGGCAGCAGCTGGGATTCCAGATTGATGATAACATTAATATTAATGTAACATTTAGCCGTAGCTTATGGGGAAATACTATACAATAATAATAATAATGATAACAACAATAATCATAATTTGAGCATCTTGTGATCATTGGACATCGAGCAGGTCCACAACAGCAGAACCAGTCAACAACCATGTGACCTTACAGGGCAAGGAAACACAAAGGCTCCAGGGAAGAAGTCAAGTTAGTAACATTCATTAATCCAGTAACATGTATTAATCCAGTGACATGCATTAATCCAGTCTCATGTATTAATCCAGTAACATGTATTAATCCAGTGACATGCATTAATCCAGTCTCATGTATTAATCCAGTAACATGTATTAATCCAGTGACATGCATTAAAGTGAGTGGAATGTATAAAGAGGGACAGTGAGAGAGGAAGAGATAAAAGATTAGTGCATCATGGGAAATCCCCTAGCAGTCTAAACCTATAGCAGCATAGCTAAGAGCTAGCTTATGCCAGCCTTAATTATAAACTTTATCATAAAGGATAGTTTTTTTAAGCCTACTTTTAAATGTAGGCTTAAAACTACTATAACTTTCTACCTTGTGATTGGGAGACGGCTGCCCTACCCTCTGAGCTACATCCATCCAACATACATAAGTAGGATTTGAACTTGTTCTATTAGGGTTGAGTCAACCTGGTTGCTCAGATTAGGTTCAAAGTAATTAATTAGAGTTGATTCAACTCAGTTACTTAGGCTGAGTCAAACCCATTTATCGGAATACAATCAACTTAGGTACTTAGATTGGGTCCAATGAATTTTTCAGTAGTAAAACTTCCCTACTTAATGGAGTTTATCTATCCCAAATGAATCAACTTGGCTTCATAGAAGTGTTTAGTGCTGAAAGAAACCCATTTAATCAAGTGGAAATACTTTCCATGATTTAATAAAATTAATCCAAATTAATTTGTGGAGTACAAACAATGTGAACAGTGAGAGAAATGCTTGTTTCCATACATCTTCAGGGGTGGACGAAAAACAAGACAAAAAACAAATACACATACTCAGTTGTATCAGTTTTGGGAGTTTATTTAAGTCTTACACGATTTAATCACATTGATTGTGCAAAAATAAACTCATTTAATACAAAATACATGTTACATTCAAGTCATTTTAACAATCAGTCTATATCTTTTTTGGAGTGCAGGAGCAGGAAATTCCCTCACACTGGACGACACTTTGTTACTTTCTCGAAATGATGGATAAAAGAGAATAAAAAATCACTTAGCATGAGCTCAGAAGGAAAAAATCTGATGCCTCTGAATTAAGACCTAACGTCAGGGATTGGCCCTGAGCCCCTTCCTGTTTGCTATGGTGATGGACAGCTGACAGATGAGGTCAAACAGGAGTCTCCATGGACTATGATGTTCGCGGATGACGTTGTGATCTGTCGTGAGAGCAGGGAGCAGGTGGAATAAAACCTGGAAAGGTGGAGGTTTGCACTGGAGAGAATACGAATGAAGGTCAGTTGCAGCGAGACAGAATACGTGTGTGTGAATGAAAGGGAGGCAGGTGGAACGGCGAGGATGGAAGAGGTAAAGGTGAAGAAGGTGCAGAGTTTAAGTACTTGGGGTCAACTGTTCAGAGCAACGGCGGATGTGGAAAAGAGGTGAAGAAGTGAGTGCAGGCAGGGTGGAGTGGATGGAGAAGAGTGTCAGGAGTTAAATGTGACAGAAGAGAAGCAGCAAGAGTGAAGGGAAAGATTTATAAGACGGTAGTGAGAGCAGCCCTTCTGTACAGACGGCGGCTCTGACCAGAAGACAGGATGCAGAGCTGGAGGTGGAGTTGAGGGGGAATGAAGTTACGATTTTCTTCGGGAGTGACAAGGATGGACAGGATTAGAAAAGAGAAAAAAAAAAGTGAGAGAGGACATGCAGTTGGTTGGTGTGACAGGAAGATGCAGAGGACAGGGCAAGATGGAAACAGATGATCCGCTGTGGCGAACCCTAAAGGTAACTGCCGAAAGAAGAAGAAGATACTAAATAATTCAGAAAAAATCATTTTGACTTAATTTATAGGAAGATAAGAACCCTGTGTTTGTATAATACAACACATGAATACATCAGTATTTATCTAAAACTAAAAATGAGCTAATTTTTAATATGATCTGACTCAACTATAACGGTTCTGAAAAAATAATAGACCGACCATGCTCTTGTTACTGTAACACTGCAATTTCCCCGTTGGACTAATAAAGTTTTATCTTATCGTATCTTATCTTATCTTATCTTAAAAGACATTTGTATGCAAGGTAGCTTATAACTATCTTCGAATACATTTTTAATACATTATCAATACATATAAACATTTCTTCAGGCTGTGCACAAATATTAACAGCATATTGTGGCTGTAGTATCTTTGTCCACTACAAAAGGAAATAAGCAGACACAGACATTAAAGAACTATCTGACGATCAGAATGTGTGAGGATGGATATTTGTAAACCTGATGTCTGTCCACCTACCTACTGCACACCTCTGGGAGAGGAATCCTCTCTGCGCACAGAAGCCCGCCTGCTCACAAACTAGAAGTGTGGCGCCACCCCCGACAAGTTTAATCGACCCACAAAGTGACGTTATAACTGACATGACATGAGAGGAAACCGATCAGCGATTTTTTTTTTAATGGATGCTTGCCTCACTGCTGCCCTCGGGCAAGATGCCGCCCTGTGTGGTTGCCCATGTCGCACATGCCTAAATCCGCCACCGCCTTAAGCAAACGTTGAATAAAAGAAGTGTGAGAGAATCTGATCAGAGCTGCGGTCTCTCGTTACTACTGAAATGAATCACTCCTCCTCTGACAACCAGTAAATAACCAAACTTATGATCGGATACGCCTTATGGACTCAACCTGCACGGTTTGTTTGTATCAGATCGGTAATTACTGATGAACTTGATCAATAACGTTGCCAGACAAGGAGGTGGAGCAGCTCCATCAAACGCTGGTCAGAAGGTGGAACCACCAGAGCCAAAGCCCCGCTGATGGACGGCGGCGGCTGATTTTTTTGATGGGCGTCATTGATCGCTGGTGCTCATGTGGCCGGCGAGCCGCTCTGCAACTGAGGCTCCTTTCGGCAGCTGCTGCTGAGTTCATTAGCCTGATATGGGCCAAATGAAGTGAGCAGGGAGTCCTGGGAAGAACCATCAGCCAACCAAATGCTGCTCAGCTGCTCTGTTACCAAGATCATTGACTCTGGCCGCCATGTTGGCAGACAACCAGACACCGGTCTGTCCCTGAGCCCCGAATCATCCCCTCTGGTCACGTCCGCTGAGCCAGAGGCCTCTAATAGCATCTGAAATGCTGTGAAAGTCGATTAGATGAGGCAACAAACATCATCAGGAACGCATCACAACATCCAGAGTGAAAGATGAAACCAACAGGGAAACAATCTCTTCCACTCCACCGTTAGTTTGGTTAACGACACATTTAAATAAGAAAAATGACTTCTGTCCGTTTGCATACTATTTTGCATACTATATCGAGGAAAATACAAAATACAAAGCTAAGTCGATTAATCCACATTTTGTCCTCATTATTCCTATTTCAATAGCAATTGTCAACTGCCGTAAACAAACGACATCCCGTTCACTGTCAGTGGGAACTCTCATCACTGAATGAGAGACAAAATCAACAGATATTCCACGATGAACTACAGCAACAGTACGGCTGAAAACACAGCGAACAAAGTAAAAAGGAAAACTAAGTCAACAAATTAAAATCTACTCAGCTCAATTGTAACGGAAATTTTAATTTTAGTCACTTTTTATTGCATGAGGATAAAAACAATGTGTTTGTAATAAATCTATATAGTAATGAGGTTTAAAAAACATTTTAGTCCAAAACATAAGCAACAAACTCAGAAACAACCTAAAGCGGTGCTTTCAAAGCGGACACATCACCGGAAATAAACCGATTTGGGAATTTTTGGTTTAGAGTTTGAGAAGAAATATATTTCTGTAACTTTTACACATAACAAACATGAAGTAAAATGTTTCCAGTGGAAATATTATGGAGATGTAGGAAAGTATTCTATAGTTTCCTCAGCGGTGAGAGCATGAGAGCATGTTTCCTGTCGTCTTAGTTTGATGGAGGAATCATCCAGATGATGCTGATTCCTCGACTGTGAGTGTCTCAGAAATGTCTTTTTTGTCCTCGCTCTGGAGTTATAAATATTTTATACCAAACATTTTTAGCGAACGAAGGCTACGAAGGCAAGATGTAAAAATCAGAGTCTTGTGAATATTTTAAAGCTTGTTGCCGCTCACACGTCAGCTCAGGGAGCTTTCAAAACCTAAGGAAGTTTAGTCACCACTGCAATCGGAACCAGTTCACTACAAATTTGTATGTAAAACTGTAAAAAACTATCACAGACGTAAGAATCAAAACCTTTGGCTTTGGAACCGGGTTCATATCTGCAAGAGCAAACAGCATTAATGAATCACACTAACCCCTTAATCACGGCCTTTTTCTAGTTGGGTCTTTATCCCACCCATTAGTTCTGTACTGCAGTGGATAATGGTTACCGTAATGGGGAGCTTCTGTTTTTCCATAACAGCAAAGGAAGTAACAGAGGGGAATCAGATGTCTTTAGAAAACAACACATCGACGGGCAGGACAGCACTGTGACACTTATTGTGTTTTGTGTGTGGGTTACACCCGCAAGTCTTAAAGCAGCTACTAGCATAAAGGAGCTAGTTACAGTCAGCATTTAATGGTAATTAGCAGCTTGTAGCAGTTGGCAACTAGTAGCATTAGGTAGATCAGAGCAGTTAGCGACTAATAGTATTTAGCAGCTGTTGGAAGTTAAGAGCAGTAACCTGCTAATGTCACTTAGCATCTAGTGGCAGTTATTAGCTAACAGAAGGTAGCAGCTAGTAGCAGTTATTAACTAGTAGCAGTTGGCAGCCAGTGGCAGTTGGAAATTAGTAGCAGTTGGCAGTCAGTGACAGTTAGTAACTTGTAGCAGCCTGAAGTAAGTAGCGGTAGGCAGCTATTAGCGGTAGGCACTTAGTATCAACTGGTAGCAGTTAACGGCTAGTAGTAATTTGCGGCTATTAGCAATTAGAAGCGTGTAAAAGTTAACTGGTAGAAATTGGCAGATAGTAAGTTAGTTAGCGGGTCGTAGTTGTTAACAGCAAATGGGAGTTGTCAGTAGGTAGTGCTTTTGGCAATTATCAGCTAATAGTAGCAGTAATAGCAGTTTGCAGCTTGAAGCAGATTGCAGCTTGTAGCAATTAGCTGCTACTAGCTGGTAACTGTTATTCAGGTGATCGGGAAACAGGGCATGGACTCATCATAAGGGAAGCCTTGGACAGCACCATCGCCTTCTTCACAGAGGCAACAATCTTCATCCTAGAGCGACTGGTGAAGACCTCTGACTCTGAGAAGACTGAAGCAGTGATTTAATTTTTTCATCTGATGATTAATGCCAGACTAAAACGCTGCAGTCTCCAGCAGGAAGTGAATTACACCCTGAAGTCCTGCAGAAAGGTCAGCAAGAATAGAGTGTTCAGTGTCAGCCGGGACCCCTCGCTGAGTCGGACGGTTTCTGTCCCGCTGCGGTGATTGATGGGGGGTATCGGCACCTGCTGTGAAGCCCCCAGGTGAGAAGTGTCCTCGTGGAGATGAACGGCCCCTTGACACCTTTACCTTTAACGACTGATGAAAAGAGCGTCCTGTCAGCGTCCTGCACTGGGTGGAGGTAAATCAGGAGAAACAGTAGACTCAGCATTTCTGGGCCGTAGAAACGGCGCAACTGATCTTTTATCTGTGGAGAAATTTAGATGTTTTAGCTGCTCTGGAGGCTCTGGAGGTGAATTTAGACGGTTCATCCAGACTCAAACGTCTTGGCTGCTTATCACCTGTTGGGTCACCAACAGATTTCAAACATTAATGGATGGGCATTAAACTTTCCAGAGGTCATCGGCTGAAGATGTCATCTGACTAGCCTTTTCAATTTGAACCGGAGCGCGACATAAACAAGGACAAGCTGGAAATCTTTGCTCAAACTGAACCAAAACAAGAAGACGATAAGATACGTGATGAAGAGAGAGTGGGACACAATCGCTGATGTCTGTGTGGGGATTGTGTTGCTATGGCAACTATGAAGTAGAGTGTTGGTTGTAAAGGGCTCCGCTTTTTGTCGGGTCATAGAACTGTCTGATGACCCGCTTTCAAACTCTGCATCCGTGAGCTGGTTCAGGTTCTAGCAGGAGACCTTCCGGCGTCTCCTGTCTTTGCAGGTTAGTACAGCGGTGGACACTCGCTTCTCAGTGGCGTTTAGTCTTACTTCAGTAAAGTTTTAACGCTGGCAGAAAATGCTTTTGTAGCTGACCTCGTAATGACCGGTGTGTACATCCGCCATGGCGACACCTGATGTTGACATGTGAGGTGGTGGATAACAGTTTTCTTAAGCAAGTATGATACACCTGGTTTCTCGTAGCTTTGGGTTCTGTGTGTTTTACATTCATTATTACCTCGACCAAGGAAGGAAGTTATGTTTTCACACCCGTGTGTTTGTCTATTTGTTTGTCTGTGAACAAAACTATAGAAAAACTACTGGATGGATTGGCTTCAAATTTTACCTAGAGGTAAGTTATCCTAGAGGTTTAAAATAAACTAAAATAGAATAATGAGCCGTGAGGAGGAGTTACTTTCTAATGTGGCTATTGCTGCCTTTTTTCCTTCCATGTTCCTGTGGGCTCAGGAAGCCGAACAGAGACGCTGAAGTGGAAGGCGCAGGACACAACTGGCTACAGAGTATTTGAGAGATACTGAGAAAGTTTGTTGGAGTTGTCGGTAGATTTAGACGCCCCCAATAACTCAGACATCAATGGAGTAATCTGCATGAATTTTTCGTAAACCTTCGATACTGTTGTGCCCTGGCAGAGGGTGTTTTTTTTTATATAGCTTTGTAGTTTTACAGCAGGGTGGAACAGGAAATGCCAAAAAAATGTCTGCTTAAGAGTAGGTTCAGAGGTAGGTTTTGGCCCTTTGGGGGTTTGTACTCTCTGATTGCTTTTTCGAGTTTTTAGTATAGTTTCAGTTACAAAATAAAAACATAACATAAACTAGCTGCTTATTCAAAGTGTACTACTCTTACGCTTAAAGTAGAATTAAAAGTTTACTTTTTGTGATCTGAAATCCCAATTTAGTCCCATGGCGTGTTAATAATGATAATAGTACAGTTCTTTAAAGTATCATGTCGGTTCATTTATGTTAGTATAGACCGCTTACAACGTAAAGTGTACTTGGAATTTAACTCTTAGCTTAAATACATTTTTTTAGTTATGATATAATAAAACAGCGCGAAATAAGGTTCACTGTGAGATGTTATTAGCAGCATGTTGAATTCAAAGATTTGACATGAGGTGTGTAATAAGAATTCCCCGTCCTCTCCTCAATCACCGTCTCCTTCACCGTCAATCAGACGACATTCAGCATCACAGCAGCGCTTCAAACGCTCCGCAGCCGCAGGGCGCTCGGCTCATCGCTGCATCTTTAATTAGACGGGAACGGGTTCCCCGCTGAGGCGACGGGAGTTCACTGGAGTTCACCGGCAGGTCGGCCTTTGATGTTTCCTCACCGCTGAAAGAGCTTCCTGTTCCCCCAAGCCAACGGATGGTCTCGCGTCCACACGACTCCTCAGACGGCGAGGACTTTTTGTCAGCTGTTTCCACACGGTTAGTTAGAGCTCTGAAATCTGAGTCATTATCTGCTCACCTGAGAGCTACGGAGACCAAAACATGAGAGTAAATAAATAAATGGAAGCACCAGGGACAAGGTAGTAAATACAAGCATGAGTACAAAAGAAGAGAGAAGAGAAATAAATCTGTAACCTTCTTAACGTTAATTCATTCATTTAAACATAGAGAAAAACTGCTTTAGTTAGAAACAAGCATTTTTATTTTTTTTACAACATAATTATAGCCATTCAGACTTAATACTATTAACACATTTTATTCATAAGAGCTTTCCAAAGTCATCCGTGGACATTTATTAAAACCATAAAAACAAAAACAAAGATTTAAAAACAAAGACCAAATATAAACAATAATAGTATTTCACTCAGAAAGATTGCCTCAACTATGACCTTCTACGGACTGATAGGAGTTTTAATGCTCACCTAGGCGAATATCTTTCTACTGCAGCTCCGCTAGTATAATCGGGCCTCACTTACTGCTCATTACTAGGGGTTCCACCAGTTCCATCACATATATAGATATTACATCCATTCTTTGGACAACGATACGATAATTGCAGATATCACAAAGTCTGCCACGATACAATTACAGTTCGATCGATTCAGAGGCCTGCGATGGATTTCAGACGATATTATGTATCCAACATTGGTTGCATTTCACCCTAAGAAATAAATATTATACAGACATTTTGATATGTTTTGACAATTTTAGGCTGAAATGTGATAATAACAAAAAGAACAAAGACCTGAGTTTCACTGTAAAGTCACACATAATGTTTTTTTTCTTCTCAGTTAACATAAGGATTCCTGATTACCTTTAAATTATGACATAACCGTCTACATTTATGTTTCATGAGATTGTATTTACATGGTTCTGATAGGTGCTGTGCTCAGTGGTTTGGTGGTATTAAACTCAAAATGTTTTACATCCTAAAGAACCAAACATCAACAAAAAGCTGGTGTTTTCTGTAAACAGCCTCTCATCTTCTGAATAATATATTTTTTACAATGACTAATTTGTGTTATGTTAGAACTCAGCGTCTCATTAACAAACACCTTTTTTAAGTTTAACTGAAAAATATATGTACAGTGAAATAGTATTTTTGTAAATAGTCGTTTCTGGCTTGATTATGGTCGCGCCATCAATGCTAAACAACCGTAAATCTGCCAAATTTAACGCTATCGTTCAGGGAGTTTTTAGCGCCTTCCACCTCCACATTTCTGCCTACTACTAGCAGATCCATCACTAACATCATTCATCAGTCTCAGCGGGGACATCAGCCACCACCACTACTATCCAGACTCCAAATGAGCGATATTTGAGTCATTATCACACATCGTCTGTTGTAATAAATCATTCACCTTTTATATATTCTCCATCTTCTCTGAGTGAAATCTATCAACCTAAATGAACATCATCCCTTGACAAGATACTGTATCTGGTCATAGATGTTGACATTATTTTGACACTTGAAAGCCAACGTAAATTCATGGATTGGGGTGACTGAGGTGCAATATTGGTTCTAATCTTGGACTTGTTCAAGAAGCTCATTGAGAAAAAAAATTGGAAATAAAGTGGTTATATGTCAACCAAAAAAACCTCCTCCTTGGTCAAAATAAAAAATTTAAATAAAAATCCAGCTCTACATCACAAACAAGGTCTGTTTGTGATGTGTTTCTGACAAACTGGCAAAAAGAAACAAGACAGGTCTAAATATTTTTATTTCATTCAAATTATTTTATTTAGGTAAAATTTTTTCCAGATTTCGCTCATTAATGTTGACTGTCTTCTTTCATAATTAATAATAATTTGTCATAATCAATCCTCCGTATACTCTATACCGAACTCTGATCAGTTTCCCCTCCATCTCATCAAAGCAGGGGCGACGCGTCACGGCGAGCAGAGACACGTTTAATAAGAGGCTGTCTTGTGCGTTTGCGGTGCGCTTTAATGAGCTCCTCCAGGGCTCCCCCGCCATGAATAATGTATACTTTATTCTATTTCAGAATGGCTTCTGTCTTCTGCACCGAGCAGAGCTGTGATGTGATGGACGAGCTGGAAATGAAAAAGGCCGGAGGCGAGACACCGGGACGCCGCCGCCGCCGCCACCACGTCGACACAACACATTACAGAGGCTTTTACGGGGGACGCTACGGCAGGAAGAGGACTTCATCTGTGATCAGTTGGATCACCTGATGTGAGGCGGCGCCGAGAGCTGAGGGCTGAGAAGAGCATCGTAAGATAATTCCATAGCATGTTAGCTTTGATTTTAGCGTTTAAAGGTTTGAACATACATTTTAGGAGATTTTACTTCTTAGAATAAAAAAGCTGCAAATATGGTTCTGATATCAATACAGATGAGAGAAAGAAATCTGAAGATATTTGATAAGGTCTTGAAATTTGTCATCATGTTACATTCATGACCCATCAGAATGTAACTTGCAACCTCTGATTTGGGCAAAAGCATTTGAACTCAGTCAAATCCAGGAAATCTTCACAAACTAGCCTTCGTCTGTCAGCATGACATCATGACTTACATATTTTCTAGGTTTAGCCCTTGTCTGTTAGCATGATATCATGATATAGGAACTCTTCGCTTTAGTTCTAATCTCTAAGCATGAACTCACGGCCTCAGACCAGTTAGCTTTAGCCTCAGACTGTTAGCATGATATCTTGACCTAGACCATCTTAGCTTTATCCTTTGTTTATTCGCATCACATCATGACATGGGAACAGTTAGCCTGGGCCTCAGTCTGTTAACATGACACCATGACCTCATACTTCTTAGCTTTAGCCTCAGTCTGTTAGCATGACACCATGACCTCATACTTCTTAGCTTTAGCCTCAGTCTGTTAGCATGACACCATGACCTCATACTTCTTAGCTTTAGTTTAATGTTGTCATGATATATGTGGAGGACATTTAATCATTATCTTCAGTCTTGATGTTGTAACATGACGAACATTTAAACATCCATCATTCGCCTCTTTTACAGTGGAGAAGTTTCTTCTGAGGGGTTGGTAGGACAGCTCCTGAGAAACAACATAAACTGGTGTCTTCATTATGATGATGTCATCACAAACTGCTGCAGACTACAAACCGTAAGTGGTCTGTAAGAACCAGCTCGGGTTTATCTCAGAAATGCATTTTTCTGCTCTTGCTGAACCCTGATCACATTTCTGTTTGTTTTTGCGGTTCGGTTCACAGTTGTTTGGGGTCAGAGGTCAATAAGAGCTGAGGGAGGGATGATGTAGGCGAGTCAAGGCCACTGGAGGAGACGGAGAAGGCAAAACAAGTCTGAGGAGGACAGAATGAGAGACACTGGAACCTTGACAGCAGCTTAGTTTGTCTGTCTGGAGAATTTCAAGATAAAAGCAAGTTGACTGACAGTCCCTGTGTGGCCGAATGAGGGTGGGATCGAGTTACACAAACACACACCCACACACACACATCCGCAGACACACACACACACTGGGTGCTCCACCCAAAACTCTCTCATCAGTCCACCCCACCCCCTGAAACAACAACGGTCCTGTTGACACAGAGAGAAAACTAAAAGGATTGAAGGTTGCCCCTTAAGGCTCCACTTTTTCAGCCATAACATTATAACCCCTTGCCCAATATTATGTAGATACATATTATACCACCAAAACAACTCTGGAATAGCTGGCTGGCTGGTTGGCTGGCTGGCTGGATGGATGGATGGATGGATGGATGGATGGATGGATGGATGGATGGAATGATCTTATTTTAAGAAAATCTATCATCCTTTTTCTTGGTCAAATATTCCAGCTAATATTGAGCTACATTGTACAAGTGACAAAGTTCCTCCCTTAATCTATTACAGTACATATAGCTCAAGATGTGTTCCAGGTGGTGGTGGGACTGCACCAAGGATCGGCTCTGAGACCCTCCTTGTTTGCTATGGCGATGGAGAGGCTCACAGACGAGGTCAGGCAAAGGTCTCCATGGACGATAATATTGTAAGATGACATTGTAGAAGTGTTTCAAGTGGAGGAAAACCTCGAGAGGTGTAAGTATGCGCTGGAGAGAATAGGCAAGACTGTCAGTGTGTGAATGAAAGGGAGGCAGGTGGAACAGTGAGAATGCAAGGAGTAGAGGTGGAGACGGTGGTGGTTTGACAATGTTGCATGTGTTTACTGTGTTTAATAAACGGTAAAAATTATCATTAAATTTACATCAGTCAAGGTTCAGATCGATATTCCTGCTGCAGAGGCCACTGAAAGGTCAGAGAAGAAGATGAAGAGTGAGAGTCCGCGGGTTCATCTGGAGGTGTATTGACAGACACGCAGGCGGTCAGAAGGTGGATCAATATTCCTCCATGGCTCCGACACTCTGGATTAAACTGTTCCCCACTGATTTTAGCCTGCAGACGGAGGTTTTCCTCTCAGATGGGAAGATTACGTTACAGCAAACACTAATTATGCTTCCAAACCAGCTTTAATTAGAGGAGAGAAACCAGCCAAAGAGAGACGTATGTGTTCAACGCCGTTTTCATTTTTTCTCCGTCAGCCATCGATGCTCACAGGCTGCAGGATGTAGAGCTGATCATCAGACGGATATTCCAGAGACCAGGATGGTCTACGTATTAACGAGGGGGTCATGTGACCTGACATCAGCAAAGATAACACATGAAAAACTGGAGAAACCAATGAATTAAAACTCTGTCTCATCCCAACGTCAAAAGCAAAACTTTGAGTGCCTTCATGCAGTTTGCAAGTCGTCTCCTGAAGTCCAGAGAGACAAACTAAAAAGATGTTTTTAATCCTTTGAATCGAAATATCAAACCGACATGATCACTAACCCCAACCCCACATTGTTCTGGGTTGGGAGCTCTAATACGTCACGTAAAAGAGAAAAAATGACTTACAGCTCATAGATGTGATACCAACACTGGCTCGTTGGAAAGTTTTTAATGCTGCATATAAAGGCTTGGGGATAAACCTAACCTGATTTCAATCTCCAGAGGGTGGAGCTTAAACTTCAAGTGTCTCTTTGGGCTCAAGGTATAGTGGTGGAATTAGGTGAAGTTCTTCAGTAGTTTTGCACACGCTCGCAGTGATATTTTAAATACGTTCTCGTTGATCTCACATACACACATTCGGAACGCTTTTTTACCTTTAGTAGTTAAAAAGGGGAGGTGCGTATTAGTAAGTTGTAGAGGCGAGCATCAACAGGAAGCAGACATGTTTATGTACACAATAAGAAATCTGGAATGGGTAACTCTTTTTTTTTTCAAATTTTTACCTAAACATTAGTAGTTTATGTCTAAAACTTAATTAAAGAACCAACAATTAGTTAACATATTTTTTAGATGTAAGAATAATATTGTCTTTTCAGAGGATTCAAATCCTAATATTGTTTACTTGTTTACTTGCTAATATTGACATTAGCAAGTTCAACGGCAAAAAGCTGTGACAAAATTCTGTGTTTTTCAACTATTTTAGCCTATTTGATTTAAGAATTTGTACATTCATGTCGTTAGAAAGAACATTCATGTACCCTTTATGTCAGCATGGATTTTGTACCTTTGAAATGAAACAAAGGTCCACAGTTGTCACACTAAAGGCTACACTTTTACCTTATAGGGCACTTTTCCCAAAAATATAGCTTTTGCAACAAAAACGATCCCCCTATTTCTGCGTGTCTAGGTTCACGTGGTCCTAGTGCTGTCAGGCAACACAGACCCGAGCCTACCTCAGGAAACGGAAAGCTGCTCAAAGAGTTTCCAGTACATTTCAAATTAAATGTAAATAATTTACAGAATGATGTAATAAATTAATTAAACAAACGTATGATTACTTCTATTTTTTCACATCCATCTCCCCTCCTTGACTCTGTACAAACCATCTTTTATATTTTAGTAAATTTTTTGCAAATTTTTTTATACATTTGTTTATTTTTGGATGTTTGGTCTAATTTGTGCATTTAACATATTTTGTATACATTTTTGTGGTTATTTTTGTGTTTTTCTGTGTGCTGTTTCCCATCTCTAACCGGGAGTTGGCAGGTTTTGGTACTGAGGAGCTCCTCCTCCTCTTCCTCCTCCTCCTCCTCCTCAGGCTGAGGATCTGTATGCACAGCAGGAGCCTCCGGATAAGGAGCTGTTTGATCACCATCGATCATGTCTCTTCATGCGTGAAGTAATTTGGGCTGTTTCACTTGTACATACAGGCTGGGAGCTGCTGGTGTGTCAGAAGATCCAACGTCTGCAGAAGGATTAATATGTGACATGCTCATACTTCCTGTTCGAGAGGCACCGTCCTCATCAGACGAACAGACACTCAGGAGGAATCCGATCTAATAAGAGGCAGAGTGTAAGATTCCAACTGAGTCCAAATGACCTTGTACTTCACAAAGGGCATCATGGTGACATCACAGAACTTGACTGGAGTTGAAAGAGTTTGACCTCTGACCTCCACACCCTTCAGTAAACACGGATACAGAGAATCGAGTCAAAACCAGTCGTTATTCTCTGACACCAGATTTCTCCAATCTTTATCTTATTAAAAGGATTCAAGGATCCAGAATGCAGCCCTGCAGGAAATCTCTGGTCTGATGATGTCACTGCCAGGATCACATCCAGCCATGGAACTTCTGATGTCTGATTCTGATGTCATATTTATGTTCAACGGCGCCAGCGACGCAGGTTTCTGACTCTCTAAAAGTCTGACAACAGGCTGAGTCATTCTGCTCCAAGACCTCCAATCTTCATCCTCATCAGATCAACCTGAGACTCTGAGCTCCCACTATCCTGAAGGACACTTCTGAAGAAACAAGCAGATATTCCAGTCTTTACCCCTATATCCAGGTCAGACCACTGATTAGACCATCAGGACCGCTGTGGCCTCCACCAAAGCTACTAGACGGTCCCTGGTTCCTGCTGCTGGGAGAGGCTCATTTTGATAGAGTTCACTGAAAAGTTCACTGAAACTTCATAGACCTATGCTGATAGGAGAGCTGAAGAGAGACCAGAAACAGGTGGTATATTAAACATAACAACATGCCAACGGTGGAGTTGAATGTGTTACCACGACTCTATAGCTAAGCCTCTTTATGTGGAGCACCCACTCTACCCACTCTCTGTTAAACTGTTGCTAGTTCTCACTACGACACTGACGCAGGAATAACATTGATCACCTGGCTACTATGGTTACCTGTCTGTGGGTTGGATATATTATAATAATAACAAAACCCATTTGTATAGCACTGTTCATAACAAAGTTTCAAAGTGCTTTACATGATAAAACAATTAATTAGATGACAAGAACTATGACAGAAAACAATCACAAATAACAAGAACCAATAGCGACCATCTGGGGAATGGGAAAATTAAAAAGTTTTCTTGAAAAGATGTGTTTTAAGAAGTGTCTTGAAGGACGTTACTGAGCCTGCAGCCTCAGCTCCTCGTCCAGGGAGTTCCAGAGCTGAGGGGCCCTGACTGAAGATGATCGGTCACCTTTAGTCCTGAGACGCGACTCTGAAACAACCAGCAGAAGTCTGTCTGAAGATCTGAGACTGCACCAAGGTTCATATGGAAGGAGCTGTTCAGTGATGTACCTGGGAGCTAATCCATGAAAAGCCTTAAAAGTAACCAGCAAGAACTTGAAATCGATTCTAAAACTAACTGGTAACCATTGAGGAGAGGCTGAAACAGGCCTGATATGGTCTTGTCTTCTAGTGTTTAAAACCCCGTTAAAGAGTTTTAAATAAAGAGTTAATAAACTCCGTTCTTCACTCACCTTGAGTGATGCTTAAAAGCTGGTCCACGCGTTCGTCTCCTCCAGACTGGATTACTGTAACACACTTCTCATCGGGATCCCTGATAAAAGTCTTCAAAGACTTCAATATGTTCAAAACAGTGCTGCAAGGATCCTGATGAGAGTTAGTAAACACAAACACATCACCCCTGTTCTTCATTCCCTTCATTGGCTTCCCATCTCCACCAGGATTAATTATAAGATCTCTCTCCTCACTCACCAGTGCATCCATGGTAACGCACCCCCCTACCTAAAAGAACTACTCACCCCACTGACCTCGACACGATCCCTCCGTTC
>VRLP01007162.1:0-23601 GCA_009660295.1 Lophius piscatorius | reverse complement strand
ACACCTACACACACACACCTACACACACACACCTACACGCACACACACACACACCTACACACACACACACACCTACACACACACACACACCTACACACACACACACATCTACACACCTACACACACACACACACACCTACACACACACACACACACACACCTACACACACACACACACCTACACACACACACACACACACCTACACACACACACACACCTACACACACCTACACACACACACACACCTACACACACACACACACACACACACACACATCTACACACCTACACACACACACACACACACACACTGAGGAGAAGATCAGGTTTCCTCTTGTGTCCAGTGACTTATTAAACATTAAGCTCAACAGCTTCTCTACAGGAGGAGAATAAGGTCTCCTCCTCCTCCTCCTCCTCCTCTTCCTCCCTCCCCTCTCTCATTACAGCTGTCGAGGTATGAGACATCAGAAGAACAATGGAGGCCGACAGCCAATCAGTACGTCCGATGCGGCGTTGGTCCTGACAGCAGGTAGACCTGAGGAGAGGGACGGACCCCCACAGAACATCAGGATGGTACACTGTAAAAAACACACACAGTCTGGGTTCACTGGGAAACCCGGTGCTGGATCTAAATGGACCGGCTGGACCGGTTTGATCCAGCTTGATATCAATAATCTTGATATTTTAAACTAACAGTTTTAACATCACACAATTTTCTTACGATCTGGAGCAAAGGTTGAAGGTCAAGGTTTAAAAGAATCGACTTCAGTTAGCGTCTCCAACCCATCATGCTAGGTCGCTAGCAACCTGGACTGCGGCTCAGCTCGGCGCCGACATCGGACCGAGCAAAGTTCACTTCAGGTTCTGGAAACCGTTTGATGTCATGTTATAATATATGTGTCTGATATAATAGATATAAATGTCTGACTGATTACGACATTCCTGGTTCTCCAAGAACCCACTCAGCAACGTGGAGGAGGTACCGGGAGACGGGCCGGTCCACCAGAAGAGCAGGACAGGACCGTAGAAGGACAACAACCCAGCAGCAGGACCGGTATCAGGAGGAACTCTATCAGAACCTCCAGCCGCGACTGGTGGTATGGTTCGGACCAATGTGTCAGAACCAGACTGCATGAGGGCCCGACGTCCACCAGTGGACCTGAGCTCACAGCCCAGCACCATGTAGCTGGACTGATGTTCACCAGAGAACACCAGGATGGGCAGGTTCTCCATTGGTGACCCGTTCTTCTCACAAATGAGAGCTGGTTCTGAATGAGCTCATGTGATGGATGTGAAAGAGTCTGCAGACGCCGTGCTGAAGGTTCTGCTACCTAAAACATATTCTAGCAGGACCGGTTTTGTGGTGAGTCAGTGATGGTCCGAAGCAGATCCTTGGAGGGTCTCACAGACCTCCAGTTCTTAGCCAATGGTACCTGACTGCTGTTCGGTACCAGAAGGAAACCCTCAGACCCACTGTCAGAACTTACACTGGTGCTGTGACACTGGGGTCCTCCGGGTCCGGAACAAGGCCCGGCTCATTTGGTCAGAAGGTGCAGGCAGTTCCTGAAAAGAAAAATCAGTTGTACATTTCTTCCAGTAGGGGGAGATTTATCTCCCAAAGTTTTCGGGCCATCATTTCAGAACCGTTGGTCCGATTCAGTCCAAATATGGTGCCGATGAATCGACTGGAGGAGATTTATCTTGTCTGTATTTGACTCGATGAGTCAATTCCTAATCAGAAGATCAGCAGCAGGTCGACGGTTTTGAGCCCGGCCCATACATGCGTGTGTCACAGGCTCCGCCCACTCGTCCTCAGGGTTGGGTCGACTGCAGGGAAATAATTTCACTATGATGTTCTGTGTCCGACTAAAAGCGTGTGAATTCTTAAACTGCTGTGTTTCGGTGGAGACGTCTTGATGCTTGTTCAAAGAAATTTAGTCCAGGTAAATGTTCTTAACCATCGTTGTTCCTAATTACAAGACAAATGAACTAAAAGTGAAGAATATTTTCTTCTTCTTGTCCGACTGTTTGTTGTTGTGTCCATCCTGAGTTCTGAAGGGTTTTTGTCAGCTCCTCAAGTGTTTGGTGTGTGTGTGACTGTGTCTGAGTGTGTGTGCGTGTGTGTGTGTGTGTATGTTTGTGTGTTTGTGTGTTTGTGTGTATGTGTGTTTGTGTGTGTGTGTGTATATTTCTGTGTGTGTGTGTATGTGTGTTTGTGTGTGTGTGTGTATTTCTGTGTGTTTGTGTGTGTGTGTGTGTTTGTGTGTGTGCGTGTGTGTGTACTTGTTTTTGTGTGTGCATGTGTACGTGTGTGTTTGTGCGTGTGTAAGTGTGTGTGTATGTGTATGTGTGTTTGTGTATTTCTGTGTGTTTGTGTGTGTGTGTGTGTGTATGTGTGTGTGTGTGTATGTGTGAGTGTGTATGTATTTGTGTGTATGTGTTTGTGTGTGTGTGCGTGTGCGTGTGTGTTTGTGCTCGTGTGTTCGTGTGTGTGTGTGTGTGTGTGTATTTCTGTGTGTGTATGTGTGTATGAGTGTGTGTGTGTATTTCTGTGTGTGTGTATGTGTGTGTTTGTGTGTGTGTTTGTGTGAGTGTGTATGTATTTGTGTGTGTGTGTTTGTGTGTATGTGTGTAGATGTGTGTGTGTTTGTGTGAGTGTGTATGTATTTGTGTGTATGTGTTTGTGTGTGTGTGTGTGTGTGTGTATTTCTGTGTGTGTGTGTATGTATTTCTGTGTGTGTGTGTGTGTATTTCTGTGTGTGTGTGTATTTCTGTGTGTGTGTGTGTGTGTGTGTATGTGTTTGTGCTTGTGTGTGTTTGTGCTTGTGTGTGTGTGTGTGTGTGTGTGTGTGTGTGTGTGTGTATGTGTTTGTGCTTGTGTGTGTGTGTGTGTGTGTGTGTGTGTGTCATTAATCAGTGCCTCATGACCTGAGAGTCTTTGTCTGTACAACACTGCCACCTGCTGGCAGCATGTGTAGTACTACAGCCGCTGCTTCTGGAGAGGATGAAGAAAACGGGAGGAAGAGGAGATGAATAAAAGACAAATACTGGAGTGTCCTTCAGCAGAACTTTGAACCAGAACCTTGAAGCTGTTTGACCCATTCAAGCAGCTCAAGGCCCGGATGGACCCGAGACCAGAACATCCAGACCAGAACGTAAAAACCTTTATTGATCAGAGATGAACAACAATTGTGTAAAAAAACTTCCCCTAGTGTAAAAAATATCTACTACTTATAATAATAATAATAATATATACGCTGTGGTTGAAATCTCCTCCTCTGCCCACAGGGGGCGGAGCTCCCAGATGTCTCCACCCAGTCTGGACAGACACCTATCATCAGGTCTTGACATCTTCACATCTTCATCACACTCTTCATCTCAACCAGTCAAACTGAGGTGGTTGGTATCTGTGGTGTCGGTTCTGGAGGGTCACGCTGAAAGGAATAAACGTCAAACATTCACGACCAGTACCAGAATAAAAAACTATAAGAAAGTAAAAACACTGAAAAACGGTTTTATGATAATTACTACTGAGGTCATTAACTGGATCCTCAAGTCTCTCATTAGACGCATGGCCCCGCCCCCTTTCTAACTGAATCTCACCTTGTAGCGGCGACCCAGAAGGCCGAGCGCGTGGGAGTGTGGGTGAGAGGGTGAGAGGGGTGAGGCAGGGGGCGGAGCTGCAACTGCTTTAAACACAGGTTTTTCTACAATTTATGTTTTTACTGATTGAACCAGGAAATTATGCCAAATCGGCAAGTTTTATTTATTTTTTTTAAATTCAAAACTTGTTTGACCAAACGTTTTTCTCCTTTTCTGGAACATTTAAAGTATCTAAGATATTAAATGACATAAAAGACGTAAAAACGTCCTTTTCCTTCTCCTTGGTGACGACATTAAAGGGTTAAATATTTGTTTTCCAAAACCAAGACAAGAAAACCAAAAGCTCCGCGGGTCACAAACACCGGAATGCATGGCTGTAAAAAAAAATACCATAAAGTTCGCCTCCATCATTTAAATCAAAAAGGAAAGTTTCAAACATGGAGAACCTTGAAAACCTTAAACAGACACATTTCAACAGACATTTAGCTGAAACCCCGTCAGCTGTCTGCGCAGAAATATCTCCAAACAATGAAGTTCTTCCTGAGGCTGGGCGCTCTCCATCCTGAGACGGGTGGAGATGGGAGGGGGTGGAGATGGGAGGGGGTGGAGGTTGGGGATGGGGATGGGGACGCTGCCAGAATGGAGGATGCTAAACGAGACCAGAACAAAAGAATTCCTGCTGCCATTCCTCCGATGCCGATGTGGTCATTCCAGCAACCCAGAGGGTGAATGAAGGCATCTGGGCTCTGTGGAGGACAAAAGGGCGGCCTGTCGGCCCCCTGAGGGGGGGGGGCTTAAATTAACTGTGGACACGCTCGCCACCACCAAAGGCTTTTTAAAGGGGCTCAGAGGAAGAGGGGGAGAGGATGAAGATGGAAAGAAGGAGGTTAAAGCAGAAGGAAGAGACTGATCAAGAAATAATATTAAATATATAAATAAAGTGATAAGAAAGGATGAAAATCAGACGTGATAAATTATTACCAACTGTAGAACTCATTTGAACCTTTGGAGGGTTAAATAGTAAGTTAAAGGGTTAAACAGGAAGTTAAAGGGTTAAATAGTGATTGATGAATGAATGAATGAATGAATGAATGAATGATTCTGTTTATATTACGACATGTTTTTATACATTATAAAAACATGAAAGTAAACAATCAGTGAATTTGTTCAGAAACTCTCTTATAACTTCTGCATCACATTTGATAGAAATACCACAAAGTTCAGGTTCTTCTACACAGTTTCTGTGGGTCAGAACCAGGAGGACCAGCAGGACAGACAATGGACCCAACATGGGACAGAAATAGGATTTCGGCTGCAGCACCACCTGTGTCCACTAGAGGGAGCTACACGCCCACACCGTGACCTCTGCTCTGTCGTTCCCTCTTCTTCTTGACTTCACAGCTTCAGATACAATGAATGAGTGAATAGTTTGAAGGGTGAAGTGGTGAAAGTCATCAGACAGAGACTTCACAGAGAATAATGGACATCACCGCTGAGAAGATCCGCCATGGTTCCGGGGGGGGGGGGCGGGGGTCTGTCCTTTCTGAGCCAGAATCACAAAGGTGGAGGTCTGCAGGGGGCGGGACCGCACCTGCCTCCGCCCCCGCCCTCCCGGCCCACCACCCGCTGAACATGAGTGGCGAGGAGGTCGCCGGCGTGTGCGGCCCCCCGGTCAGGAGTCGTCCTTTCAGCGCCTCCAGCTGCCTCATCTGCATACGGTTCTACTCGCCGCTTCTAATTCTGGAGCCTTTGGTTCTGAAGGCAGATGCATGTAAACAAAGTCTCTCTTCATCACCAGCAGGATTAGGAGATGACGGATTCCGGGTCATAAACTCACCCGGGACCGACGGCTAACAAAGATAAACCTGCGGCGGCGGCGGCGGCGAGACGGGCGAAAATGAAAGTCTGAATGATCTCGTGCGATTTTTTTGTCGCCTGGCAGCGAGCTGTCTGTCATACCCTTACCTCTCTCTCTGGTGTCAGACAGGAAGTCCCGCCTCCAGGCATGCATACAATATGGAGCTAAGGAATAAAACAAACCGGATTTTTTATGTCGATTCACGGAAGCTAAATTTAGACACAACTGACGAGAAACTGTGTTTCTAATTAATCTGTCTACAGATGAAAATATGAACTATTACAGTGAAATAATATAAATATGTATACGAGATAAACATCCTTTAGAAGATTCTTATCAGCCAATTTTGGAAATCATATGATTTATTGTTGGTCAAAAAACAGTTTTAGGAAATAAAACCCTCAGTGAGTAACGTGAATAATAACAATAAAATATAAAAATAAGAGTTAGATCTCCTTGAGGAGGTTCTTATGAGGTCAGTTAAGGTTAAGAAGTTTTTTATTAAATATAAATGAAATAGATTATATTAAAAATATGATAATTACAAGATATTTCTCCTAGAGGCGATTCAATCAAATAAAATGTTGTTGTTGTTTTCTCAGCGTTTTCAATGTCCTTGTTTACTTGTCATATATTGCCAAGTAAAGTTCTTCTTCGTCTTGATGAAAATGTGGACTTCATCAGAACCACAGTTGAGAAATTATGGGCCGAGAAGTTTGTCAGAAAAAGAAATGAAGTTTTTCTCTTGAGTCTGAATTTGACTCTGAACTGAACTCGATCCAAAGAGACGGAGGAGTTTTAATTAACCGTCGGGGAAACGAGGTCCGAACACAAACGAGGATGAGGCCGGTGAGGGAGAAGTCCACACAGGAGAATCAAACCTTCGTCAGGAGTTCTGTTGGGACCCGGTCACCCGAACACCAGAAGGAGAAACACCGCCATCGCAGCCTCACGGGTCGCCGGGCTTCTTGTGTGAGTGTGTCTGCGGGGTTAGTCGGGGTCACAGGGGTGAGAGTGTGTTTGCAGGCTATGAGCTGGGGTCAGAGGTCAACACAAACATACATGTGTCCACACACATGCAGGACCCTCCTCCTCCTCCTCTCTCCCCTGTCTCTAAGAGGAGAGAAGGAGGTGAAATATGAATGATCTAATCATCACCAAACCTAAGCATCATTTATTGAAACATTTTTATCTCTCATTTGGAAATAATCTGTGATTCAACTTAGGAGGAAGCTTCAACAGCGACGTCTGCAGGAGAGAGAGGTGAAAGGCAGGCTGTGTGAAGTGGAGAGCAGAGGAGGAAAGACTTCTCTCTCCTCCTCCGGAGGCGGGATCTACTAGATCACTTTAATGGATTTCCACCTGCTTCTTTTCTTCATGCTGATCTGCTATTGGCCAAAACACAGGAAGTGATGCACCAAGGGAGGACGTCCTCCTGAACTAATCAACAACCAGAATACAAGACTGACATGGAGTTGGTCCAATGAGAATACACACTCATATACACACACTCATGCATACACACTCATGCACACACTCAAGTACACACACTATTGCACACACTCATGCACACACACTCATGCACACACACTCATGCATACACACTCATGCACACACACTCATGCACACACACTCATGCACACACACTCATGCACACACTCATGCACACACACTCATATACACACACTCATGCATACACACTCATGCACACACACTCATGCATACACACTCATGCACACACTCAAGTACACACACTCATGCACACACTCATATAAACACAGTCATGCACAAACACTCATGCACACACACTCATGCACACACTCAAGTACACACATTCATGTACACACTCATGCACACACACCCATGCACACACACTCATGCACACACACTCATATACACACACTCATGCACACACACTCCTGCACACACTCATGCACACACACTCATGCACACACAACAGACTTCATGTCCGTTGCCATGGAGGCGGGTCCGTTCTGCTGAGTGGGCGCTGACAGGTCAGATCCAGAGCTGCGGCGCTGATGGAGTGAAGCTTTGATAATCCGTCAGACTAACCAGGTTCGTCTGGATGGTTTTGTAGACGGCTTCTACACTGTGATCTGCTCTGTGAGAGAAAACAGACAGAACCGGTCCCGTTTGATCGGCGCTGAAGCTGCGAGGAGATAAAAGTCAGCTTTAAACTCAACGACCACAAAACATCCAGAACACCTGCCCCTCATGAAAGAGGGCGATGTGGGGAAACCCCACGGATTCTCACGTCCACCACAGAAGAAAGCAGCGACTCACAGATGGAGGAAGATCCAAAACACTTTGATTCTTCTCAGAGGGATTGGAGGGTTTAGCAAATTACAAGCTGCAAAAAAACCAGAACATCAAAGCCGTACGGAATAACTAACTGGAGGTTAAAGTAAAGGATGCAGAGTTTCAGATCTTCACCCGATCCAGAGTTTACCCTTCAGCTGGTCTTCAGACGGACCAGAACTACGCTGTCCGACAGCAGCAAACGCACCACAGCTTTGACAACATACTCGCGGAAAATAAAGAAAACATCCTCATCCATGTCAACACACATCAAGAAAAACGATCCGCAAAAGCCACAACACAACACATCAAGAAAAACAATAAGAAAAAGCCACAACACAACAGAAAAAGAAAAACGTTACGTAAAAGCCACAAAACACATTAAGAAAAACGATCCGCAAAAGCCTCAACACAACACATTAAGAAATAAAAGCCTGCAAAAGCCTCAACACAACACATTACCAAAAACAATAAGCAAAAGCCACAACGCATTAAGAAGAACGATCCGCAAAAGCCACAACACATTAAACAAAAGCGATACGCAAAATCCCCAGCACAACAAAAAAAGAAGAACGTCACGCAAAAGCCACAACACAACACTTTACGAAAAACAATAAGCAAAAGCCACAACACAACACATTAAGAAGAACGATACGCAAAAGCCACAACACAACCGAAAAAGAAAAACGTTACGTAAAAGCCACAACACAACACATTAATAATATGGATCTGCAAAAGCCACACCTGCTGAAAACTTTAACTAAACATTTTGATAACTTTTGTGTGTGACGTTGTGAGCGTTGTTTACACGTTACCATGGCAACAACTGAGTCAAGTCAGTCTGTTGATGGTGGTTAAAAGTTTTGTTGTGCTGTTTTGGTCCTTTGGTTGGTTTTAAGAATCCAAACCTTCATATATGATTATTAATTAGAGAAAAGACAGAATATTTGTCCTTCCTAAAATAAGGAAGGACATCCTGTTCCTCTGCTGGGATGTTCCTGGTCCAAACCAGCTCAATATGAGCAGGAACATCTGACTAAGAAAGAGGAAGATAATCTTTCTTAAAATAAGATCATTACTTTAATGGAAAGATGTTTGAAAATAAGATACATTTCTTAAACAAAAAAAAAAGGAGGCTTTTCTTACTTTCTTGAAATCATGTTGTAACAGAACCGGATCGCTCCTCTTAACCGCGTCACGGCCCACAAACTCAGCCTCCGACCGAACCGCCTCCTCAGACTCCTGAAGAGAAGAACTTCCTGATGCCTCCTGGTTCTGAGTTTGAGGCTCCGGTTCTGGTGGGTTTAAACTTCACTAATAGTTTTTTAAAGTGGGATATTTAAGAGACACTGTCGTGGTGCTGAAGTGGTTTAGAGGTTTTAGAAACATGCGTGCTGACCCCTCTACCTGACCTCTGGTTCTGGTGAAGGTCACGACTGGGGCAGACGCTCGGCTCTCTGTCAGCGGAACCTTTGAGGTCCAGAAAGATAAAAGCTCCTTCAAAGTTTCCATCTGAAAAATTCATTACTACGACATTTTTCACACACTTTCATCATGAGTTCAGCAGCCATTTTTTTTTTTTGTCGGGGTGTGCAGATGAGAGATGAGAGGTCCGATCACGTCGGGCCAGAAGTTTCTGAATCCTTAAAGTCACACAGTTCTGCGAGCTTCCTGACCCGCCCGTGAACCCGGCGAGGATGAAGCCGTACAACGACGGCGCCGACGGTTCAGTGGGCTGTACAGAGACACTGAAGTGGAGGGCGCAGGAAAGGAGCGGCTACAGATTATCTGAGAGATACTCAGAGAGTTGTTGGAGTTGTCAGTAGGTTTAGAGGTTGGCAACAACTCAGACATTAATGGAGGAATTTGCAGGAATGTTTTCTAAACCTAAGACACGGTTTTGCCTTGGCGGAAGTTTTTTTTTTCCGATCACTTTTTCTAGTTCTTGAAATGTTTTTAAGGTGGTAGTAGGTCCATTCAGTAATGGACATATTTTAATATTGAAAATTCAGGTCCAGGTCCATAACTACATCAGGCTTTTTGCTTTCTTTGTCAGCGTGGTCCAAAGACTCCGTTCCAGTTTCCGGTTCCGCGTTCTGCCGGCGGGAGCGGACCTCCGTCTGCGCTGTAAGTCTGTACGATGTCGTACAACCAGAGTATCTCCCCGGAGCGACACAATCTTCTATGCTGTTATTAAAAATGAGAGAAGGGTGCAGAAAAATACAGAAATAGATGTTTTCAATATTTCTCAGCCTCACCGGCGCCGCTTTCTAAATTCCACTTTAGGTCGACATGCATTATTGAGAGCGGCGTCCCGGAGAAAGAACCAGCGCCGTGTCGAATGAATAAATTGGGTTGGCAAATAGGATGTGAGTGAGAACTGGGTCAGAACGACTCGGTACAATATGACTCAGCATTATCGCCCATCTCTCCATTTCCCCGGTGCCTCGCCGGTTCATTCTCGTTCTCGTTCTCGCCGTTTGAAACTTCTGAAGCCTCCGTTTCCTGCATTTAGATGCTCGGCGTGTAGCAGCCTCGCTCTCAGCCTGCTGCGGCGAGCTAATTGAGCCGCCGCGAGGAACGGAACAACCGGAGTGGCGACGGTCTCTGGTTTTCCTTTGTTCCAACCTTCCTCATCCACACAGATATTAAACACCAACTCTTCACCGAAGTGTTCTTCCTCCTTTCAGCCTCTGAAGAAGACTGGGATTGCCTGTAAACTGCTCAAACAATGACGGCAACTCTTCATCCTAACAGTCTGACGCAGAGTCAGTTACACTTCCTGTTACTAATAGGATTCTGTCACGTGATATCAAACTAATACATGCCCCAAAGAAATGAAATAGGAAAATAACTTATTTGTCCCTAATTTTTTTTTCTTGGTTAAGACATCAAACAGTTAAGACCCTCAGTTTTTGGAAGTTCAGTCTCGCTTGAATGACCTTCAAATATCTCCTCAACTATCAGGTGTGTCTCCATCACCTTGGTGTCTGTGGACAGGTAAGTCCTAAAATCATTTATATTCAGTGTCAGTAAATTTATACCTGTTACTATGTGTGAGTTATCTGTTACTATGTGTGAGTAATCTGTTACTATGTGTGAGTAATGAGTTTCTATGTGTGAGTAATCTGTTACTATGTGTGAGTAATCTGTTACTATGTGTGAGTAATCAGTTACTATGTGTGAGTAATCTGTTACTATGTGTGAGTAATCTATTACTATGTGTCAGTAATCAGTTTCTATGTGTGAGTAATCAGTTTCTATGTGTGAGTAATCTGTTACTATGTGTATTTAGCACTTTGAGATTTGATCCAAATGTAAAGTGCATTATAAATTAAATGTATTATTATTATTATTATTATTATTATCTGTTATTAAACACAAAAATAACAAGAAAGAGATTGTGATCCCTGAGAGGGATTTTGGCTGCAGAGTACCACCTTTGTCCACTAGAGGGAGCTTCAGGGTCACACTTTGACCTCTGTCTGTGAACACATGATGTATTTCCTCCATTATCAGACGATGCATAGATAGAGTGAGTTATAGACAGGGGTCTTTTCTTTGTTTCTAATAATGTGTGTGTTCTGAGGGAGGAGACAGAGTGAAGGGAGGGGAGCGACAGGCGAGAGGTGATGATGTTTTGTTGAGGGTGGAGGAGGAAGAGGAGACTGTCAACTGCTTTAATTGCTTTTCCTGGTTGAGTGGGAGGGACTGACTGACTTATGAGCCATGGAGAGGACAAATGTGTGTGTGTGTGTGTGTGTGTGTGTGTGTGTATGTGTGTGTGTGAGTGTGTATATATGTGTATGTGCATGTGCGTGTGTGTGTGTGTGTGTGTGTTCATAGATGTATATGTATGTGTGTATATATGTGTATGTGCATGTGCGTGTGTGTGTGTGTGTGCATATATGTGTATATTCATATGTGTGTGTGTGTGTGTGTGTGTATGTGTGTGTGTGAGTGTGTATATATGTGTATGTGCATGTGCGTGTGTGTGTGTGTGTGTGTGTGTGTTCATAGATGTATATGTATGTGTGTGCATATATGTGTATATTCATATGTGTGTGTGTGTGTGTGTATGTGCATGTGCCTGTGTGTGTGTGTGTGTGTGTGTTCATAGATGTATATGTTTGTGTGTGTATATATACGTGTATATGTATATGTGTGTGTGTGTGTGTGTGTGTGTGTGTGTTCATAGATGTATATGTATGTGTGTGCATATATGTGTATATTCATATGTGTGTGTGTGTGTGTATGTGCATGTGCCTGTGTGTGTGTGTGTGTGTTCATAGATGTATATGTATGTGTGTGTATATATACGTGTATATGTATATATGTGTGTGTGTGTGTGTGTGTGTGTGTGTGTGTGGGTAGGAGGTCTCTGTCTTGAGCATCTGCTGAGACACGGGCCAGATGGAGTGTGTGTGGGGAGTCTTGTGTGGAGGCACGAGCTCTATTCTTCCTCCACCTCCTCCACCTCCTCCTGCCTTCTGCTCTGCTGCTCCTACAAAGAGGAGACCCGGCAGATGTGTCACTCTTTAACACCAGACGTCCCTTGATGCCTCCAGAGAAAGCAGGAGTCGGGGTGTTTGACCGGGCCGGACTGACCTCTGACCTCTGTGTCAGAGGTCAGAGACGCACACACTTCACATGTGGGCGTGTTGGACTGAAGGGTTTCAGTCGCTGCTCACTATCAGCCAATCAGAGTGTTGGATCAGCCTCAGAGGATCCCTGGAGATCCATGAATGAAGCAGGAGGTTTATGACTTTAACCTCCTCTTTAACCTCCTGCTCCGGGGGTCATCGTTCTTTAAGACACGCCCACCTGCTGAGGGCCTGTCTATCACCTGGGCTGGCAGACGGCAGCAGATATATGTCCATCACAAAGCACAGATGTTGACATGATGTGTAATCGGAAATGTTTATTCCTTCACACTTAAATCTTATTTTTATATAAAACATAAATTTACTTTATTTCAGACACTTTTAAATTAATATTCAGAAAAAACTTCTCAAGATGTGACGGTGTGATTCCTCCACCACCACCACCACCATCACCAATGGTCAAACTAGGATGACCTCCTCAGTCAGTCTGTCCACCACCGCAGAAAACAAGAAGGGGCTCAGAACCCGTCCTTGGTGCAGTCCCACCTCCACCTTGACCCCATCAGCTGGATCGGACCGCATCACATGGTTCTGTACTAACGTGTATCCAGATACAGATTGAAGTGTTTCCTGGGAGAGAAATACTCGCCCGTAGTAATATTATGTTTGTTAGTTCAGATCGGCCTCCTGTAGTTTCTGGTTTTATTGTTTTGGCCCATCGTAAAATCTGATTAAAATGTCTGGAGACACAATCCTGGTGTCACAGATTCTTCCTCGTTGTTCAGACTCTTCCTCGTGGTTCAGATTCTTCCTCGTTGTTCAGACTCTTCCTCGTGGTTCAGATTCTTCCTCGTTGTTCAGATTCTTCCTCCTTGTTCAGATTCTTCCTCCTTGTTCAGATTCTTCCTCCTTGTTCAGATTCTTCCTCCTTGTTCAGATTCTTCCTCGTTGTTCAGATTCTTCCTCGTGGTTCAGATTCTTCCTCGTTGTTCAGATTCTTCCTCCTTGTTCAGATTCTTCCTCCTTGTTCAGATTCTTCCTCCTTGTTCAGATTCTTCCTGAGGATATTAAGTTTCACGTTTGGGTTCCTCTTCAGGTCTCAGAGGTCTCGTCGGTCTGAAACCCGCCGCCGCGCTGACTGAAGTCGCCCTCAGGGATCAATAAAGGTAATCATATCTCATCAGATCTTATTTGATCTCATGTGCACAAGACCCCCGGCGGGCCCTTGGAGCCGGGTTAGTAGCCTCTTGATACTCGTTAGCCAAAATCTGTTTTGCATTTTCTTGTCAGCAAAAACAGAAACTCACCTCCTCTGAGAATCACACGCAGAATCAGCAACCAATTATTCCTCTACAGCGCGTTCCTGCGTCTGCTGTGATCCATCCTCGGATGTGAGGTCATCCTTCGTACGTGTCTCTTCTGCGGTGGGGGGGATTTCATTTACAGACCCTAAATGTTTAAGATGGGGAACTTATAGTCTGACCAGTGAGAACTGGTTCTCTCTAAAAAAGTTAAAAAGTCACTGAGCTCAGACAAAAATCAAAAAAAACAAAAAACTCTGTTGAGCCTTGTGGCGAGACAGTGCTACTGCAGTCGGCCGGAGAAAACAGGCTGCAACTCAAGAAAACACCTGCAAATAGACAAAACACAACCGGATTAAGAAAATGTGTTCATCAATGTGTTTACAGGTGAGCAGCATTTGTAAAATGTGCTGCAAACCCAACGACACAACACGGGAAGAAAACACGCTTCAAATACCACAACACATGAAAAAAACATTCTGCAAGTACCTCAACATGGAAAGAAAACACGCTTCAAATACCACAACACATGAAAAAAACATTCTGCAAGTACCTCAACATAGAAAGAAAACACGCTGCAAATACCACCATACATTAAGAAAACACATTGCAAATACCGCAATACAGAAAGAAAACACGCTAAAAGTAGCACAACATAGAAAAAAACATGCTGCAAATACCACAACACTTTAAGAAGACACGCTGCAAATACCATAATAGAGAAGGAATACACGCTGCAAATACTACAAGACAACACATGAAGAAAACACACTGCAAGTACCTCAACATAGAAAGAAAACACGCGGCATATACCACAAAACTCGCTCCAAATACCAAAGCTAATTAAAACTCGCGTTGTATTTACTGATACCCGAATGGGACTCATTTATATGTTTATTGATGAATGTTTTTAATTTCTTTATCCATATTACCTCCTTGGCTTCGGATGAGCCGCAAATGAGCCTTCAAGTACCAGCTACCGCAGTGCATCCTGGGATTTGTAGTATCTGCGGTGTTTGCAATGTTTACCTATTTGACAGAGTAAACTCAAATAAATACAGATTTAATTTCATTTATTTATAGTTAACTAGCTTACATGCTAGTTTTCGCGTTAGCTGAGCTGTGGTACTGAATACCGTCGCTGTGATTCTCTTCGCTGTGATCCAGAAGTTTAAAGCCGGTAGTTTTCTGGTTGATGGGAAGTGGATTCCTCTGTGAGCCGTTGTGTGCGCTTCAGTTGTGTGTTTGTGTCGAGTCGGTGCTTCACAACTCCCAGTGCTTGTTATCTGTGAGACGTCCAGTGTGATGAGAGAGTAATCACCCAGATACTGAGTAATTATCCTCCCAGTAACCAGGGAGGATCACACACACACACACACACACACAGACACACAGACACACACACACACACATACACACACACACATACACACACACACATACACACACACATACATACACACACACACATACACACACACACATACACACACACACATACACACACACACACACAGACACATGCACACACACATACATACACACACACACACACACAAACACTCACAGACTCACACACACACACAAACACTCACAGACTCACACACACACACAAACACTCACAGACTCATACACACACACAAACACTCACAGACTCATACACACACACACATACGGGTTTTTATCACATCGTATACACACACACACACAGACACATGCACACACACATACATACACACACAAACACACACAAACACTCACAGACTCACACACACACACAAACACTCACAGACTCATACACACACACAAACACTCACACACACACACACACAGCATATTTTCCATTCAATCACCTCAGCTGACTGTTTTCAGTCTCTCTCTCCTTTTGGCTCCTCCTCCTTTCCTCCTGTCCTCCTAACGAGGCAGCTGCTGAGGTGATGATGTCATGTCTGAAGAGGGTCGGGGGCGTGGCTGTAATCCAGGTGGAAACTCCTCGCGGTCGATCTGCACCGTGAGTCAAGATGAGATAAAAGGAAGGAGGCAGAAGACAGAAACCGTCACCTGCAGAAGAAATATCCTTCACTGTGAGTCTTTCTGAGTCACACCCACACACACACACACACACACACACACACACACACACACACACACACACACACACACACACACACACACACACACACACATGTTCACACATACACCCACACACACACATCCACACACACATACACACACACACACACCCACACACATACACATACACACACACACACACATACAACCAACACATGTACACACACTCACACATATACAAAAACATACACACACACTCACACATACACACACATGCACACACACATACACACACACACATATACACACATACACACACACACATACAACCAACACATGTTCACACATTCACACATATGCACACACATCCACACACACATATGCATACACACACACACAGACACACAGATTAGCACGCACACACACACATGCATACACACAGACACACACGCTAACAAACACATGCAAACAGGTGTAAACACACACAAGAGTTCCTTTGATGTTTCTTTTGGGATGGACCTGTGTGCTCAGTGGGCGGAACGGAGACGCTGAAGTGGAAGGTGTAGGAGAACAAGGGGCTACAGACTATCTAGAGATACTCAGAGAGTTCGTCAGAGTTGTCAGTAGATTTAGAGGATGGCAGGAACTCAGACATTAATGGAGGAATCTTCAGGAAGTTCTCCTAAAGACATGGTTCTGTTGGGTCCTAGCGGACGTTTGCGCTCTCTGTGTGCTTTTTGTCGTTTTTACACAAACTTCTCTTTTCATGCATTTCTTCCTCCTATAGAAGAAGACTCACGCCTGTCCGATGCTAATCATGATTAGCATCGTTAGGAGGAACTGAGCCTGAAGTCATTTTTCTTTCCTGTGTAAACTCCGGGCCGGGCAGGTCCGGTTCGCTGCCCCAGCACCGAATCGGAGAAGTTTTTAACAGCTGAATGATGGGTCTTCATGTCTGCGATCAAACTGTCAGAACCCCGACAGGCAAACATCTCCCAGAAACTAACGAGCGTCTGGGAAGAGAACCCGACTGTCACCACATCTGAAGTCAGGAATAAAAGAGCAGAGAAACAGATTTCCTCCTCTGATGGAGTCTGGAGGTTCTTCAAAAGGTCCAGTTCTCCTCAAAAATCATCACAGGGACATTTATAGTTCAGACTGGATCTCATATCCAGAATCATCTATAAAAGACATTTTTCTGTCTCATATATTGAGATGATGCTTCAGCAGCGACACCTACAGGACAGCAGGGTGAAAGGCCGTCTGTGTGAAGTGGAGAACACCGTGTTAGGATTCACTGTCACATCTTTTTCTGCAGGTTTTCATGACCTCCTCCAAGATGGTTCTGGTTCTGGTTTGGCCCGTTTGTTAGCAGGTTTACAGAAAAGCTAATGGACGGATTTACATGCAACGATGTTTCAGTGTTTCCTGGAGAGGATTGGATGTGACGCCAACATGACCTCATCAGGTGTCGTCATGGAAACCTCAGGACACAAATCAACTTCAGCACGTTTGGACTTTTTGGTTTTAACGTTCCCATCAGAGGGGCATTAAAGGAACGCTTCCGCCGCGAAGGTCATGTGGGAGTGGAACAGGACACTTCACGCTCAATCACTCCGTCCCAGGGTTTCTTTTTGGTGTGTGTGTGTGTGTGTGTGTGTGTGTGTGTGTGTGTGTGTGTGTGTGTGTGTACCCAGTCACATTGCTGAATAAAGAGGTGAAGCAGAGATACGTTCACTGTGTCGGACAGGAATGTGGGTGGAGGAGGAGACAGCCGTGTGCCAGCTCTCTGCATGCTGTCAGGACTTATCCGTATCACACACACACACTCACACACACACACACCCACACACACACACACACACACATACATACATACATACATACACACACATACACACACATACACACACACACACACACACACATACACACATACATACACATACACACACATACATACACACACATACACACACACACACACACGTATATACACACACACACACCCATACATGCACGCACACACACATACACTAACACACGTACACACTCACACACACACACACGTATACACACATATATACACACACACTCACAAACACACACACACACACACACACACATATATCAACACACGCCGTCAGACACATGTTGTCACCTGACCCCATCCAGCGTCTCTGAGGTTCATCCCTTCATTCCCCACACTCTCCGCGGGGGAGGGGGGACTTAGGAGTAAGTATTCAATCACCATTTCCTGTTCTCAGACGGTTTGGAAGAACTCCAAACACACACCAACAAACAACCTTCAGCACACAACCTCCTCCACCCGTGAGAAGGTGGAGGTGGAACCCACACTCTCACACCTCCATCCTGTGAAGGCGTCACGTTTATGAGGGACGGGTCGCCCGGGGGAAGGAGGGGGGGGGGGTCAATATTCATGAGGCCGTTTGAAGCAGACATCAGTCTTATGGTGAAGGTCAAAGGAACGCTGACTTATGTTAAAAGACCATCATCATCCTCATATTGTCCCACACACACCGCCCCTCCCCCTCATCACTACGCCTGTCCACATGTGACACGTCCTGTCTGCACCCAGATACAGAACATGTGGTCACCCCTACAGCAGATACACACACCAGAACCCACAGCATCACAGATCCACCACCAGACTTCACAGTGGGTATGAGGGGCTTTTCTCTATCTATCTTTTTTTGCATCTCCTTGTATTCATTTTCTTTTTTAAGGGTTGTGATGTCACAGATACGCATCGACAGGTGAAACTCTTCCTGGTTGGAAACACATTTAAAACAAAACATGCTCATCATCCATTTTATCATCAGAGTGGATGATGTCATCGCGCTCATTTCTCCTCCTCGCCTTAAACAACAGTCTCCCGTACTTTTGAGGCTTCTGTTGTGATAATTCTGTTAGAATCGCGTTCAGGAGCTTTTTAACGTACTCAATAAAACTTCCCAAAGCATTCAAATGACGGCGACTGAATCGGACTCAGACAAATAGAGCAACAAAGGAACAATCTCTCTGTGATGCCGTTATGAGAATGATGTTTTCAAAGAGTTGGCAAATGACCCTCTTAGCTCCAAATGGAGCCTCTATTATCTCCATTTAGTGGGTCTCACGCTCCATTACAGTCAAAAAAAGAAAGAGGGAACGGGGAGAGAGAGAGAGAGAGAGAGAGAGAGAGAGGTAGAGATTAAACGGACCATTAGACCAAAATGACTCCTGTGAAGAGGGATCAGAAAACAAACAAGGCTTTAGAGAGGTTCTGGCGGCGTTGGTGCAGACAATTACCGTCATTATTATTGTGATGGTGTTTACAGTCATTATTCGCAGCCTGTTTACTTCCACAGCTCAGGACGGAGCCGCCGCCGCCGCCGCCGCCGCTCAGATCCATCCGTGAGAGCCGAATCTCATCTGTTAGCGAGATAATGTCCGATGTCTTTTTGTTCACTTTGATGGTGTTTTATTGGAAAAGCTGGTTTTTTTCAGGTCCAAAATCAGAGCCGGGAAATCGCAGATCCCTCGTTTTAACGCGATGACTCAAAAACTCTGTCATAAATCATTTTCAACTATGTTTATATGGCGAGTATCCATAGTAACCTGCCCCGACGCTCTTAACCCCCGCTCTAACCTTAGAGCGGGGGGTTGTTACGGAAGCATTAGCTGAAGTCGTAGATCCCGCGTTTTAACGCCATAACTCAAAAACTGTGTCATTGATCATTTTCAAATTGCATACCGACATAGACCTTAGTGAGAGGAAGAACTGGCTTGATTTTGAAAAGATCAGTTGCATATTTTTGCCACTAGGGGGGCATTTATCTCCAAAACATTTTAGCCATAATATCACAACCGTCGGTCCAATTTTTGTCTCCAAAAATCTGCATGTGGATCGACTCAAGAAGATCTCTCGTACGCATAACGTATTTTACTTTATTAGTTCACATTTCACTCAGTAGGGGGAGCTTTCTTACCAAAAACTATAGTTTTTTGGACATAACTTCCTAACCGTTCTCTCCAGCTTTGGTGAACAGGCATGAAAATCATAGGTTTGAGTTTATTAATGAGTCACCTTTGATCGGAGGGGTTCTATTATTACATTATTGTTATTATTCATTATTGTTAGGTGGTCTAGGGGGCTACAACAGCCCGTAGGGAACAACCAGAATGGAAGGAAATAATATTTCTTGGATTCTTTTGTGGGTTCTGTTCTTCGCTTAAGGAAACTGCTACTAACTAAATACTGAACTAAATGTAATAACTAAGAAAATCAAAAATCAAACACTGAAAATAAGAGCACCATGAATGAAAGCCTCATTTTCATGCGCTGGAAAAACCTCAGGATGATGTCATCCTCCAGGATGGCGCTCGGCGCATTAGCGAGAGCGGAAGCCGGAGTGGCTGCAGACTCTGAGGAGGAGGTTCACCTCAACTACTCAACGAAGCCCAGAGGTGGTGATGTCATTCTCCTCCAGGACCAGACCACATAATCCCATCAGTCCACCGGGCCTCAGACGCTCTCTTAGTGTTCCGGTGTGTACCGAGTGTCAAACAGGACGGTCCTCCTCGGTGTTTGTGAGGCAAGACGGAGGACAAAATATAAAAAGAGTAACTGTTTGAAGTAAAGTGTTATAAAATCTCTTTTTAGATCTTCTTTGGAAACAAATCCATGATCTGAACAGGGAGGCCTAGAGTGCAGCGAGGTGAAAGGCAGTCCGTGTGAAGTGGAGCGCGGAGGAGGACAGACTTTGAGTTTGCTTCTTTTCTTCATGCTGATCTGCTATTGGCCAAAACGCAGGAAGTGACGCTCCGAGGGAGGACGTCCTCCTTAACCAATCGACAACCAGAATAGAAGATTGAGTGAGAGGTACTATTTTCAAATATTATTAAAAAAACATGTATTTTATTTAGACCGTATCCAAATAAATTTCATTTGTTCAGCTTTAGCTGTTAGCTTGTTAGCTTATCGGTTATCTCCAAGTACTGAAAAGCTAAACAGCGAGGATGGATTTGGAACAGTGTTTTATTTTAGTTTTTGTGTGTGTGTGTGTGTGTGTGTGTGTGTGTGTTTGTGTGTGTGTGTGTGTGTGTTTGTGTGTGTGTGTGTGTGTGTTTGTGTGTGTGTGTGTGTTTGTGTGTGTGTGTGTGTGTGTTTGTGTGTGTGTGTTTGTGTGTGTGTGTGTGTGTGTGTGTGTGTGTGTGTTGTAACCGATGGTTTACAGACAAATGCTTTTACTTTGAAACTAAAAAATAATCAAACACTCACTTCCTGAACTGTACCACCTCGTACTTTATTTTCTCATCGAGTCAGAACACTCACAACACACCGGCCAACCCAACTTCCAGTGGACCCCGTCAAAATAAGAGCACTTAACATAAACTGCAAAACTGCTTGCTAACAGGGGTTAACAAGTATTTTTAATATTTGTTGTAAAAACATTTATTCCATCATGAATATATATATAAATATAGCCTGGATGTCCCATCAGCGTTAGAGGACAGGAAAGCCCTTTTGTTTGTAAGCAAACAACCAGATTTCTCTTCGACTTTGATCTCTCACACATTCTAACCTGATTTAGATTTGAGGAATAAATCAGGTTTTATCGCGTCGATATCCAACAATAAAACCGACAGCTCGGCCGCGACACGTCGGTTAATGACGACCTCAAAGGTGCAAAATATTTCCGTAGCAGGTAATTAGCTCCTTAATGAGAAGCCACCCCCGAGCCTCGAACGCCGTTGCCGTGGCGACCGAAGCCGTGCTGCATTAGCGGCGCCGCGGCTCAAACACACACTCATAGGGAAGATGGATGCGTGCGGCCCGCCGGCGCCGATGTTGACAAATGAGGGTCTTTAGCCGCGCAACCTATTAGCTTTGTCCTTCTTTGGAGCTGCAGCTTCCTGTCGGCTTCATTTGGTTGGTCTGATTTATGACGGGACGCTCAAGTTCAACCAATTTCTCATTTTTTCCCTCCATGAATGGTTTAATTAACCTTTTGTGCGGGGTGGTGACGGCGGCTCAGGGACCCTCTGCTCTTCCTCCTCTCATCCTCCTTATTTCCTTCTGTTTCCTGCCTCCTGTTTTACCCGCTGCTGCCGCCGCTGTTTGACCATGTGCTCCTTCTCTTTCTCCTGTTCTTCTCTTCATCATCCATTCTCTCTGCTTAGAGTCGTCTCTCCTCTTGCTCGCCGGCCCCCTCAGTGGTCTTCCTCCGCCGAGCATGATTGCTCCTAATCACTCTCAGCCTGTTTGTGTGACTAACAAACCTATTAGAGGGGGATTGGGGCCGTATGGTCGCCAGGCAGCCTCAGTCACGCTTTTCGGTATTTGCTAGCGTCATGCCACTCATGCTACGCGCCTCATTAGTGGGATTCCGATGGGAATGTGCGATTCTGGCTGGAAAGAGAATTGCACCTTTTTCTTTTCTTTTTTATTGCTTAGATTTGCGATCATTATTCCCTCCACGACTAAAGGGCGCCATGTCCCGTGTGAGTGTAACCCGGTAGATGCATGAGAGCACCAGAGGGTGGTACTGCAGGCAGCTACAGTGCCTCTCCTCAGCAGAGATGAGTAGCCTTCATGAAACACTGGAAAAAGAAGCAGTGGAAAGAGGAAAGATAGAGGGGAACTAAAGAAGGTGTTTGGGAGTAATGAGTAACTGCCCATGCTACGTGAGGTTAGCGCTCCCCCCAAATGCTAGCCAGAGCTAAGTTAAGTGAGCTAGCATCCAGACCAACTCTGAAGCAGTGAGTGGATAACCGCTAAGCTAAATCCACAGTCTTACTAGTGAGTGACTCGAAGTGGGAAGAAAAATGTACTTCTAACAGGAAGGAGGTTCTTCGCCGGCGGCGGCGGCGGCGTGTAACGACCACAACAAAAACTACATTTCCCATAATCCTTAACGTCACAGGTACACCAAAGGCATGAGGTCACCCTCTTAAAGAGCCGGGGAACTTGGAAGGGAAAGCTGGAAGGTAGCTAAGTAGATCGGTATGTTGGTAGTTAGGTAGGTTGACTGGTTAGTAGGCGGGTTAGTAGTAAGTAGATTAATAAATAGGTGGGTGAGTAATTAGGTAGGTAGGTAGAGTAGGTGGGTAGATAAATAAATCTCCTGTGTTGGTGTTTGTGTGTATGTGTGTGTATGTGTGTGTATGTGTGTGTGTCTGTGTTTGTTTGTGCGTGTGTGTATAAGTGTGTGTGTGTATATGTGTGTGTGTCTTTGTGTATGTGTTTGTGTGTGTGTGTATGTATGTTTTTGTGTGTGTTTGTGTGTGTATGTGTGTCTGTGTGTGTGTTTTTGTTTTTGTGTGCGTGTTTGTGTGTGTGTTTGTGTGTGTGTATGTTTGTGTGGTTTTTTTTGCGTGTGCGTGTTTGTGTGTGTGTGTGTGCATGTATGTATTTGTGTGTGTTTGTGTGTGTATGTGTGTTTGTGTGTGTTTGTGTGTGTATGTGTGTTTGTGTGTGTATGTTTGTGTTTGTGTGTGTATGTTTGTGTTTGTCTGTGTGTGTTTGTGTGTGTGTACACGTATGTATGTATGTGTGTGTTTGTGTGTGTGTATGTGTGTGTGTGTGTGTATGTATGTGTGTATGTGTATGTATAAATGTATGTATGTGTGTGTTTGTGTATGTATGCGTGTTTATGTGTGTGTATGTGTGTGTATGTGTGTACATGTATATATTTGTATGTGTGTGTATGTGTGTGTGTGTGTGTGTATGTGTGTGTGTGTGTGTGTGTGTGTGTGTGTGTGTGTGTGTGTGTGTGTGTGTGTGTGTGTATGTGTGTGTGTGTGTGTGTGTGTGTGTGTGTGTGTGTGTGTGTGTGT
>VRLP01007161.1:0-23602 GCA_009660295.1 Lophius piscatorius | reverse complement strand
TAATATATCCCACCTACTGACAGGTAACCAGGTAATATATCCCACCTACTGACAGGTAACCAGGTAATATATCCCACCTACTGACAGGTAACCAGGTAATATATCCCACGTACTGACAGGTAACCAGGTAATATATCCCACGTACTGACAGGTAACCAGATCATCAACATTACTCACTTCACGGGTCAGTGGTTACAATGTAAGGGCTGATGGGTGTGTATTTGTGTGTATTTGTGTGTATTTTTGTAGCACCGTCAGGGTGCTACAGAGCAGTGCGATTAGGGATTGTTGTGGTTCTGGTTTGTCCAGTTCAGACTGGTGAACACGATGAATCCAGTTTGAACGGAGACAAACTGAGTGGTCTCAGTTTGCTAGTTAGCAGGACAGCTGGTTAGCACAGGTGCAATATAGTCATTCGTATGTTTACTCAACTGACAGGCTGATGTCATATTTAACTTATTATTATTGTATTATATACCATTTTTATGTGTGACAGTTGTCCTGGTGACTAACCTGTTTGGGTTATTCACACTGGCCCATCTCTGAGGGAGAGAGACACTCTCTGTCTGTGTTCCTGTCTGTCTCTCTCTCTTTGTCTATGTGGATCTCTCTCTCACCCTGTGTCTCTCACTCTCTGTGTCACAGAGACTGAAAGAGAGACACAGACGGAGAGAGAGAGAGAGAGAGACCCTTACCCAATATCAGAAATGGGCGTCCCTGCTCAACCTTTAATTAGCCGTGTGTGGAAAGTTTGGGATTTCCAACCACAAACAGAACAATATAAATTTAAGAGGTGGATGGAGGATTCTGGCTCTACAGTAGAGGTTCTGAGAAGCACCTGGACCTGCAGCCAGGAGACCTCCGGACCGTTAGCCGGCTTAGCGTAGCTCTGGTCCATGGTTGGTAGGAGAAACATCGCAGACAACAGCCGCTTATTTTCAGCAGCAGTAATAAACAACGTCTCCAGGTGACAAAAATACACCTTTAACAGGACGGAGGTTCTACAGAACCCTCTCCAGCTGCTGTGATGGCCCACCTACAAAGAACCTACAACTCCCATAATCCACTGCAGTACGCAACACTTATGAGACCATCCTCTTGAAGGCCCGGATCTGGCTCCTAACAAACGCATTCTCCTCCAGTTACATCGGTCCCGGACCTCAGAACCGGTGTCTGTCCCCGCTCCTCTCAGCCCTCTGGTCACATGATCGGCCGGCTTCCTGCCGATCACCAAAACTACACCTCTAAGTTCACTCTGACCCAAAGAATGTATTTCAGTACTCTGTCATGGTTCTGCTGGGTCGGGCGTTGGCGTTTGGACCCACTGTGGCATCCTTCTATGTTTCTGAAAGTGTGCGCCTCCTCTAACTGAAGATTTTCTCCTCCTCACAGCGATTATTTATTCAAGCTGCTCCTAATCGGTGACTCTGGTGTGGGAAAGTCCTGCCTCCTCCTCCGGTTTGCAGTAAGTTCACACGCCGTGTCTTCACTTAAACCAAGTCTCCTTCGTGTTCGTCCAGTCCACCGGTCCCAGCAGTGACCACGGTCACGGTGTACTGGACAGGAAGTGTGAGCGGTCTGATTCCTGTCTTCTTCTCTCTGCAGGACGACACGTACACAGAAAGTTACATCAGCACCATCGGCGTGGACTTCAAGATACGGACCATAGAACTAGATGGGAAGACCATCAAACTTCAGATCGTAAGTGTCTTCTTCTCCCACCAGCAGCCTTCAGTCCACCCCCTCCAGAACCAAACCTGTTCTGGGTCAGGTCTAGCCCAACTGTCTAGTGGGTGAAATATGAACTATTACAGTAAAGTACCGAATAATCGACCCGATTCTTGGGCACCCAATTTGGACTAAATCAGACCGACGACCCGAAAACTAGAGAGGAAGCTCCCCCTAGTGTCAGAAATACGACTGACATCAGTCCAGTTCTTCCTCACACTGAGGTCTAAGTGGGTTTTAACTTTGAAAGTGATTCTTGAGTTATCACGTAAATGCGAGGGATCGGCAGACGCAGCGGCGACGAATCCACGGTGTGATGATTCTAGGTCTTATTTACACCTGATGTAACGGTTTGACCCTGGTTCAGTGAGCTGGAACTGCTTTGTGGACCTTTGGGCCGGTCTTAAGTCTCGGGGGCTCAACAGTCTTTATTTAGTTTTTGAAAGAATCCTAACACCAACCGCCGGTTTGACATCGTTCTGAGGAGGGGAGCAAGTGGACCGGTAACCTTCAGAATCAGTCCACTGTTATTTCTGGCGTCCTGGAGTAGTGCCGTTCTACCACCAGTAGGTGGCAGCGGTGCAGCATCAGGCTGATGGAGACACCAACAGCAGAACATTTAAAGATGTTTTCTCTGAGTGACTTCTGAACAGAGGTTTGGACAGAACTGTCCGTCTCTGATCCCGAGACATCAGGGACAGATTTTTCAGGAAGGCAGGAAAAGTGCATTTACCATCATCTGTGACCTTTGACCTAATGCTGACCTTCTTCCTCTGGCAGTGGGACACAGCGGGTCAGGAGAGGTTTCGTACCATCACATCCAGCTACTACAGAGGTGCTCATGGAATCATAGTGGTGTACGACGTCACGGACCAGGTGAGTGAGAACCGGACTCTCTTCCACACGCAGGTCCATGGGCTCAGGATGGTCAAACGTCCGACCAGAACCTGGTCCTAGTCAGCTACGGGTCCAGATGAAGGCAGCTCTTTTCTGTCTTGTTAGCATGTCTTAGCTAACAAGCTTCTTCCTGCTTCAGAACTTTCAAACTAAACTTTATTGACAATTGTGAAGTCCAGTTTTCTGATTTTCTCTCCACGTCTGGTCTAAGACCTCGAGTCGCGAGCGTCACATCGCAGACGACTTGTCGCTACGTTAGGAGTCGGACTCAAACAGCTGGTCTAACATGTTAGATAGTAAGACCAGCTTTCACGTTGTGTCACTGGATCACGCTGGCTACTATAAACAATAAACAGATGCGTCGATCTGCTTCCTGTTTCAGGAGTCCTTCAACAACGTCAAACAGTGGCTGCAGGAGATCGACCGCTACGCCAGTGAAAATGTCAACAAGCTGTTGGTCGGGAACAAGTGTGACCTGACGACGAAGAAGGTGGTGGACTACACAACAGCGAAGGTGAGGAGGTCCCCCAGCAGATAGCATAGCTGGATGCTAACAGGCAGCACGTCCTTGGCCCGGGTTCAACCCTGTTCCTCATCACTGATGAGTCCAGCGCCAGTCCTGCTCCGATCCACTATTACTCTGATGTCAGGCTTTTCACGTTTTTTTCCCTGGTCCTCATTTGTGGCTTTGCTCCAGCCCTGCATAACGTCCTCCTCCTCCTCAACTCCTCAGGGATCTATGGTGTCTGTTCGGTTCGGCCATAGAGATAGGAGGAGGAGCTCAGAGTATGACGCCTTCCTTTGGAGGATTTCCAGGCCCATCCGACTGGCTGGAGATCCTGGGGTAGAACCAGAACGCTCTTTGGAGGGCTGTGGATCTCATTTGTCCTGGGAACAGGGCTGGAAGCCCCAGGATGAGCTGCAGGGTGTTGCTGGGATAAAAGAGCTGAGAGGATGAGATAATAGATAAACGGCACTGGAAGTCATCACAGGAGATGATGACGCAGCAGCGGGAAGTCATGACATCATCTAAGGAGATATTATAGGATCATAATGGCCGCCGCGTCAAAATGTTATTCCCCCATAGACCTCGGCGTGAGGAAGAACAGGTTGATCATTCGACTTAAGATCTATCTTACATAGATCATATTTTACTCTAATAGTTCCTGTTTTACTCTTTAGGGGAGCTTTGAGCATCAAACACAGGTTCTGGTCCGTAACGTCCCGACCATCAGTCCAGTTGTGTCTAAATTAATCTCCTATGAATCGACAGTGTGGGATCTGATCCTAGAACAGACCGCTGACTCCATAGAAATAGTTACGTTGAGTCACATGTAATGTGAGGAGTTCAGTCAGTGGGGTTGCTGGTAAAACGCAGGGGGTTGGGGTTTCTCGGGGACGACAGCGTAGGAACAGTTCTGAAGAACAATCTTGTATGATGACATCACTGCATTAAAATAATGGCCCCTAGAGTTGGACCCTTTTTATGACTGGCTGGCGTTGTGTTGTTCTGATGTATATGGCCACGCCCACCTTCCTTCCCTGTGATGTGAGGTCACTTCCTGTTGTGAAGCTTGACTCCTGTAAAGTCTACGGGTCACTGAACCCGGTCCTGTCTCCCTCTCTTGTCCTCAGGAGTTTGCAGATTCTTTGGGAATCCCCTTTTTGGAAACCAGTGCCAAGAACACCACCAACGTGGAGCAGGCCTTCATGACCATGGCCGCCGAGATCAAGAAGAGGATGGGCCCGGGGGCCACGGGGGGAGGAGGGGAGAAGGCCAACGTGAAGCTGACCCCTGGCACTTCTGTCAAGCCTTCATCAGGAGGATGCTGCTGAGAGAGCCCCCCTCCCACACACACACACAACCCCTGAAGCCCCCTCTCTTTTATTCTGCAGGCGTGTCAGCCTGGCCCCCACCCCCCTCAACCAGACAGGACAGGAAGTGGTCCGACATGAAGATGGTAGAAGATGAATTTCCTGTATTTGTGCTGTACAAAAATAGTCGCACTACCAAAACAAATAAAGCATCGTTCTTGTCATTCCGGCTGGTGTCTCCACCCAAACCCCCCCACCACCACCACCCTCATACCCTTCAGAGACTCCCTCCTTCATTTGGCGGGTCCATCAGAACCATGTGGATGAGTGAGGCTGTGTGTTTCTCTGCATTCCTCCAGCGGGCTTTAGTCAACCAATCACTTTAATTCATTTTTCTGTTCCTACGGATCTCCTCTCCTGCTGCGCTCTGATTACGTGGCTTTCTCCCTCACTTTCTCCACTCTCCCCCTCTCTCTTCCTCTCCCTCCACTCTCCCTCCCTCTCTCTCTCCCTCCTTGTCTCTCTCCGTCTCCCTCTCTCTCTTCCTTTATCTCTTTCCCTCCACTCTCTCTCTCTGTCTCTCTCTCTCTGTCTCTCGCTCTCTCTCTCCTTATCTCACCCTTTCTTCCCCCCCCTCCTCCCTCTCTCCCCCCCTCCGTCTGAATGTGCTCTTCTGTTTGTCTGTTATTTCCCCGGCTGACCTCAGCAGTACTGACCCAGTCCAGCGTCTGAAGTCTCGTGCAGCAGCATCTGTACATAAACGTCATGTATATATTAAAGTGGGATCTTCATGTCTGCATCAAACTGTACGTGAACACCATGTGCACCAGAACACCAGAGCTACTATGGTACCGGCAGACTGGTACTGTGTGAGGCGGCAGAACCTGTAGGAAACCTGTTGGAGTTATTTATTCTGCATTGCATCTCATCGGGTCTGTTTGCTGTGTGATCTCAGATATCTAAAACACAACGTTCTGGATTTCATAATAAAGGAAACTGAATCGGTTTTGAAATGAACTCTGTGACCCGTGTTCTTTGGGGGGCGGGGTTTAATGGACCCAGAACAGGGCTCTCCTTACCAGAGTGGGTTCACATAAACCCTCTTCTTCTGTGAGGTCTAGAGGACTGGATCAGAACATCTCCAGGACTAGAGGGTCTTGATGGGTGTTCCAGGTCTACAGACTTTAGAACCTTCTAAAGGCGTCCAAGGAGGGACCACCAGGGTCACTGATGGTCGTGGTGGGGGGGGTCCGGACCTACACAAGATCTACTGTAGCTGCAAACTTCTAAAAAAAAAGTTAATTCTGGTTCTGATAGAACCGTTTCGGAACACAAGGTCTCACCTCTTTCTCAGGTAAGTGAAGACATGGTACCGGGATGCATTCTGGGAAGAAAGCCCAGCCGGGGGAGGCAGTGTGAAGCTTTGGACCATGTTCCCCTGGGGAATCTTGTGTCCTACATTCATGTAGATGTTCCTTTGACACGTGGCTCTGGTCCAAACATTTCTGCAGACCAAGACAACCAGTTCAAAGACTTGACTTGGTCTCCAGATCTCAGTCCAGTCCAGCATCTGTGGGATGTTCTGGACCAACAAGTCTGATCCATTGAGGCCCCACCTCACAACTTCCTGGTTTTAAAAACATCTGGTGTCACCAGATACCACAGCAGAACCTTCATAGGTCTGCTGGAGACTGGCGGTCCGGTCTCCACGGGTCAGAGATGTACTGGTGACGTAAGGAGGAGCTACACTGAATCGTTCAAGTGGTTATAATGTAATGGTTTGAACGTTGTTTACATGCAGAATCATTAAAGCATATTTACATACGTATAATTTACATTTATTTCATGTTTATTCCTCCTGATAAACATCCAAACGAAGTATAAACAACTGAGAATTATTTCGTAACCATATCCTGTCTCGTCTCATGTTTCTTGGTCGCGGAACATGAGACGAGACAGGACCCACATTTGTTCTGTAGGGGGGGGTTATGTTTGAAAGTACTTTCTCGCTCGATAAAATATCCTTAGTCTGAAAGGATCTTTCCGACTTAACTTGTTAATGAAACTCACTTACTTGTTTATTGTGTCATAATGTTCTTGTTTCCATTAAAAAATATGGCAGTTTATCCGGTCTAAACATGTCTCCCCCCTATCATAGGAGTAATGGTCTCTTCCTTACTGGCGCGAAATTAATAGCCCCGCCCCCTACCATCCTTCCTGCTTCATCCTGCAAACCGATCTCGTGTCGGATGCGGCTGATATCGCGACTTCAGAATAAAAGGTAATTGTGAATTTTGAAAAACCTTATCAAGAGAAAAGTGCGCTTTGCGAGTTATATTTTGAAACTCCTGACCGGACATAGATTCCGTTACTCTGGCCGCTTGCTGCTGTTCTGTAACCGCTGCAGAAAAGTAACGTGGAATTTAAACCAGGTGTTTTGTGAATTTCACTTTTGAAGAGTTTGAGTTTATTTTCCGGATTAATTAAAACGTCAATCAGCCGAAAACGTTACAATAACTACGAGTTGTTGCGTCACAGTTACATGTCTTACATTTATCGGTTTTCCGTCGGTGAAACCTTTGATTGTCTTTAGGAAACATGAGCTGGTAAGTTCTTTAAAGGTTTTAAACCTTATTAATGTGAATTATCGGATTTGTACAGCTTTTACTCGACAAGGATGCATTAGATCTCATTTGAATGAATGCATTTATTCATCTGACTGATGAATACATGTTCGATAATAAACGTGTATATTTATATAAAACTAAATAAAGTACATTCTCCAGAAAGTTCCAAAGTATTTCTTAATATTAACTTCATCTGTCTCTGCTGGCTTTACTTATATTCATGTTTATAGATTGTAGAAGGTGATTATTGAACCGTGTTATGATTTACAGTATTTCTAGAAGAACACTAATTTTTACAACTTTATATCAATACCTCTTGAAAAATATGAAAGAATGTATTTTCACCTTTGATGTTTTATCTGACTAATTCTGCCTGTGTTATTCTGAAGATCTGATTTATAAGAAACTTCTCATGAGGCTTTAATCTTCTTCCTTTCTTGTGGGAAAAAAATGTCCAATCATTATTTCTGTTCCACCTGCTGTAAACAACAAAAATCAACAGATATTCCTGGAGTCACATCACCCTGTTTACATTTTTCCGAGTCCTTTATTCCGACCCTAAACATTCTGTGGTGATCGGGTGGCGCTCGGCTCTAATGTTTGTTCAATATACGAAACATGTCTGAGAGCCAGTGACGTAAAAAACACCTAAAAACTCTGCGACGTTCTCCTTTAAAACAACACAAAGCTGTTATTGTCACGGTGCGGTTAAAATGGAATCAAAGCTTTTATGGCGGCAACAAAAAAACAAACCAGCAATTATCCACATCCATGTTCTGGACTGGTCGTTGGATCCGCCTCAGAACCTTTGTATTAACCTGATAACTCAGAAACCGATCCACCGATGATTTCAGGTTCATAGACCTCAGTGTGAGGAAGAACTGGAGTCATTTTGGGAAATTTTTGTTGAAAATGTCTGACACAAGCGAGGCCTTTATCCCGAAAAGTTCTGGGCCAACATTTCTCAACTGTCGGTCCGATTTAGTCCAAATTTGATGAAGATGAATCGACTGGAGGAGATCTATCTTTTATTATATCATGTTTTACTCTAATAGTTCCTGTTTTACTCACTAGAGGGAGTTTTTAGTGTAAAAACAGGTTCTGGTCCGTAACTTCCCGACCATCAGTCCAGTCGGGTCAGAATTTATCTCCTAAGAATCGACTCCAGGAAATGTGTCTGGTTTTATTCCTGGACTCATAAAAACTAGTGAACTGTTTTTATCTTCATCATTAAGTCACTGTGGGATCTGATCCTAGAACAGACTGATGACTTTTAGCATAAATGCTCTTATTTTGACGCGTCTATGTTTGGAGAGGCTTTTATGGTGGCGACGACCGATGGGTTGTAAAACCTAAACAAACAGAATTTAAAAAATCAACTCAAAACAAAGAAAAAGTACAAACGTGTTTTTATTTTCATTTACCTAAAAAGGCAATGATGTCATTCCTCACTGATGTTTACGTGTCTGTTCCAGGTTGATGTCTTTGTTGTTGTTGTTGTTGTTTTAAGTCGTGTTCCGAGTAAACGTCTCTGATGTTCTGGTCATGTGACCCTCGGCGGTCGTGCTTCCTGTAAACCCGCTGCTTCTCCTTCCTCAGCATGAAGGAGGACTCCAGGAGCGAGTCTCCTCACTGCCCCAAACCGGACGAACCCGAGGAGCCGCTGGGAACCGCCATGGAGACAGGAGCCGCAGTGGGTCAGTCGGGCGGCGCCGTTTCATGACATCATCCGTCCCTGCAGCGACAAAACCAAACATTTAGAGTGCGGAAACAGGAAGTAGTCGGGAAGAACCGCGTCTGAAGTCACGCGTTGATGCGATTTAACCACAATTCAGATTGTTAGCTCCGCTCTGACCGGAGGTCGGAGGTCGGAGGTCGTAGGAACCTGTCAGCTCTGACGAGTCCTGTGGAAGATGCAGAGAAGGAGTTTGAGTTTGATTCACAGAGAAACTCTCGGTGGAGAATTTAGTTCTTAAATACTCCACCGAGGCTCTGGGGCAAAGTAAATCAAGCGCTCCCCTTCGATTTCAGGGAAAGATTTAATCCCGATCAGAACAATCTGGACCAGAACTTTGGGAATAATCCTTCAGGTCCTGAAATAACGTCCTTTTACATCAGAGGGGAATCCAGCGGCGCTTAGGGACTCGGATCGGGTATTCTGGACGCAGCGGTCGTTTTAACCTCGTCGGCGCCGTTCAGGAGCGTTTAGAACCAGACGAGGTCTGGAGGATTGTGTGAACTGTTCCTTTAAGATCATGACCTGACCCGATTCTTTCTCTTTAAAGCTGCGGCCGTGGCGCCGGAGAACGTGGTCATCACGAAGGAGATGGAGGAGGAGGAGAAGCACCTGATGGAGGAAGGAGAGAGGAAAGAAAAGGAGATGATGGAGAAGGTTGGTTGTTGACGAGTCACTCCGGTAGTAAGAGAGTTCCTGGTATCGGTCTGTGGTTCATGTCTTGATGGTTCTGCTTGAAGGCCCGGGAATCCTGGCAGAGGGACTCCCAGAACATGAGGTTCAAGAGGCTCCAGCATTTGCTCCAGAAGAGCAACATCTACTCCAAGTTCCTGCTCACCAAGATGGAGCAGCAGCAGAACGAGGTAGGGGGAGTGACGGGAGGGATGACCCGTGTGGTTCTGAACGCTGCTGAACCCGATTCTGTCCTACGTTTAGGAGAAAATCAAGAAGGAGAAGCAGGAGAAGAAGACGAGTAAAAAGGTGAGGAGCTCCTCAGACAAGTCATGTTCTCATGCCAGGAATGTTCTCTGTCCATGGTGAATGACCGCAGCGTGACCACGGAGGACAGGAAGCTGCGTCACATGATTCTGTATAACGTGTGGATATGCTCGGGTCTTCCTTATAAGGAAGGTGACGAGACACAGGGATGGATGATGTCAAATGCTAGTTACCACCCAGAAGATCCAGACGCCTCAGGTCCCAGCTGTGTGTCCGTCAGCATTCATTCATTCATTCACTCATTTGTCTGAAGAATGACCTGTAGGAAGTTACGGAATGACCCGTTGGTTTTCAGAGAAGGACCTGTAGGCGTTTAGAGAATGACCTTGGTGGTTAGAGAATAGCCTGTCGGCTGGCGGGAATGACCGACAGCGGTTAATGAATGACCCGTCTACGATTAGGGAATGACCCGGTGGCGGTAGATCCTGATGTTCCGGTGTTTTTGTTGCAGGGTAAACCCGGAGCAGAGGCAGACAAAGGTGAGCAGGTCTTCTATCAGCAGAATCTCAGATGAAGACCAGATGATCACATGAATCCTGACTGTCATGGTTTCTGCTCTCAGACAAGAAGAAGAGGAAGAGGGATGAAGACTATAAGATATCAGACGTCATGTCTAAGGAGGTGAGTATTATGGGATGGCTGGTCTGTGCGACGATTCCTCTCTGACCGATTGGCTCACGTCGTTTCTGTCTCCCAGGAAATAATGTCTCAAGCGAAGAAGACCAAAGTGGAGGAAGAGGTAACGAATCCTGGCGCTCTGACTTCCTGCTGGTCGCGGTGATAACGGTAGACGTGACTCATTGATCACATGATTGTGTCAACCGCTTCAGGGCGGAGCTACGGCCCAGAGGAAGCTGGAGGCTGAGGACATCGAGAAGATGAGCGACTCCAACCAAGACATCAAGGACCGCCTCTCGGAGACGGTGCGAGACAACGCCAAGCAGCTCCTGGATCCTCACAGGAAGGTGGACGGCCAGCCGGTCCCCGCCCTGCAGCCTCAGCTCTTCACCGGGGGGGTCATGAGGTGGTACCAGATCGAAGGCATGGAGTGGCTGAGGGTCAGTGTGACATCATTTCCTCTTCATTGGAGCTTTTGGGTTTGGTGTGCGAGGATGAGACAGGGGGCGGGGCCAGAATCTCCGGTTCTGCGGTGGTCACCTGTGGGCCGTGGTTGGGTGTTGAGGCTGTGGCGGGTCTAAAGCGGCGGCCATGTTTTCCTGTCTGTGGCTCCAGATGCTGTGGGAGAACGGCATCAACGGGATCCTGGCGGACGAGATGGGACTGGGAAAGACGATCCAGTGCATCGCCCACATCGCCATGATGATAGAGAAGAAGGTGACGGGCCCCTTCCTGGTGGTGGCGCCGCTCTCCACCCTACCCAACTGGATCAATGAGTTCAAGCGATTCGCACCAGAGGTAAGAGGGCGAGCCGCTGATCCTCTCCCCGCCACTTCCTGCTGTCTGTCTGTCTGTCTGTCTGTCTGTCCTCACCTGCGTGACGCCGTTAATTGCGTCCCGCAGACGTCTGGGAGGAAGTACTGGATTCCCCCCGACGTGCGTCTGATGCCTTTTTCTGAAGCGATGGACTTGATGATGTCATCTGGCAGAAACAGCCATCATGATGTCATAGTAGATCTATTATGACATCATACAGGTGACGCAGGTGCTTTTCTGTCCCAGCTGTCTGTGCTGCTCTACCACGGACCCCAGCCAGAGAGGGCCAAGGTCCTGAAGCAGATCCGGAGGCCTCAGGGGTCCCTCAGCATGTGGCCCGTGGTCGTCACCTCCTTCGAGATCTCCATGATCGACAGGAAGCTCCTACAGGTAGGCTCCCGCCTGAGCAGGCGCACCTGCTGACGACGAGTAGACAACTGATGCGAGCGTCCCGTCTTCCAGCGCTTCCAGTGGAAGTACCTGATCGTGGACGAGGGCCACAGGATCAAGAACCTCAACTGTCGCCTGGTGCGCGAGCTGAAGACCCTTCCCACCGACAACAAGCTGCTGCTGACGGGAACGCCGCTGCAGAACAACCTGGCGGAGCTCTGGTCCCTCCTCAACTTCCTGCTGCCAGAGGTCTTCGACGACCTCAAGAGGTATGGAGTCACGTGACGTCTGTAGGTACCGGTCGACCGGGTTCAGACCGGGTCCAGAATATTGAGACGCTTCAGTTTTGAGATCTTCGATGATGACCCGGCGCCGTCTGACCTCCAGCTGACCTTTATCTCCTGCAGCTTCGAGTCGTGGTTCGACATCAACAACCTGGCCGAGGCTGAAAACGTGGTCGCTGCCGAGCGCGAGCAGAACATCCTGAGCATGCTGCACCAGGTCGGACCTCCAGAACCAAACACCAGACCCAGTCCGTTCATCAGGGTCATTTAAATCCCCACAGTCAGCCATAACATTATGACCACCTGTATACTACTGTCTATGTACCCGCCTACCACCGGAGCACTCTGGTGACACCATGGGTTCTGACTCCTTTCTATCAGAACCAGAACCTTTTTCAGTAGTTTCACTCCCTACAACCATCAATGACCATGGCGGTCCTTCCTCAGACCACTTAGGGTTAGGGTCAGGTTCTACACTGCAGACCAGAAACATCCAACCAGACCTGCAGTTTTGAAGATGTTCTGACCCAGTCCTCTAGACATAAACAATCGGATCCTTGTCAAAGTCCATGTAAGAACCATGTAACCATGGTAACCAGATAATCAATCTTTCTCTGACTTCTCCTGTAAGTGGTTATAATGTTATGGCTGATGGGGGCGGGGCTTTCCTTCAGCTTTGGATCCCAGCAGCTGATGGTTCTGTCTGGTTCTAGATCCTGACTCCCTTCCTGCTGAGGCGGCTGAAGTCAGACGTGACGCTGGAGGTTCCTCCTAAGAAGGAGGTCATCGTTTACGCCCCTCTGACGGCCAAACAGGAAGCCTTCTACACCGCCGTGGTCAACAAGTCCATCGGCAAGATGTTGGGCCAGGAGAAGGTAACAGAACCAGAACCAGTCTTATCAGGGTTTCTCTGTAGCTGCACACATGAGGCCGTAATGTCTGCTTCTGTTTGGCTGCTACCTGGACCTGGTTTGGACCTGGTTTGGACCGCGTCTGGACCGGGTCTGGACCAGGTCTGGACCGGGTATGGGCCAGGTTTGGTAAGGGTTTGGACCGGGTATGGATCGGGCCTGGACCAGGTTTGGACCGGGTATGTACCTGTTCCGGACCGGGTATGGACCAGGTTTGGTAAGGGTTTGGACCGGGTTTGGACCGGGTCTCTCTATAAAAGAGATGTTTATCTCAACATGACTTCATGGTTGAATAAAGTTAAAATATGAAATCTACCGGTACTGGTTCTGTTAGGCAGGACATGGGATTTCGGATGGAAACTGTGATGTTTCTGTTACGGCCCGTTTGTCTGTACAGAACCGATGAGTTCGCTGAACGCCAGAACTCTCAACAGTCTGTCAGTCAGTTCCTTTTCGGCTCGGGTTTAGAAGCGTCCCAGTACCGGAGCCTGGGTTCTGAACCCGTCTCCTTCTTCCTGTTGGTAGGCGGAGCCTCCTGTAGCTCTGACGGCGAGCGGCAGGCCGAAGCGCCGCAGCAGGAAGGTGGTGGATTACAAGGAGAGGGACGGAGACACGCCGTATGACCTGGAGAAGTACCTGGAGAAGGTCCGCAAGGAGCAGGAGCAGAGGTCAGAGGTCACCTGCAGACTGACACCAATGGTCTTTACCTTCCTGTGTCCTAATATGACTTCCTCTGGTCTCCCCCAGCCCCCCTCCGGTTCTGAAGGCCCAGAGTCCACTGGATGTCCAGATCCACCTGAAGCTGCAGAACATCCTCATGCTGCTGAAGAGATGCTGTAACCACCCCTACCTGGTGGAGTACCCCCTGGACCCGGTCACCCAGGACTTCAAGGTGAGCCTCGGACCGAAGCTCCGGTCCAGTGAGGGAAGAGAACAGGTCTAGCAGAACTGAGACCGTTCATATCCACAACCGCTAACGGCTATTAGCTACTAACTGCCACTAACTGCTAACTTTTACTAGCTGTTAACTGCTACTAGATGCTAACTGCTACTAGATGTTATCTGCCACTAGCTGCTTACTGCTACTAGACGCTAACTGCTACTAGATGCTAACTGCCACTAGCTGCTTACTGCTACAAATTGCTAACTGCCACTTGCTACATACTGCCACTTGCTACTTACTGCTACTAGATGCTAACTGCTACTAGCTGAGTACTCCCACTAGATGCTAACTGCCACTAGCTGAGTACTCCCACTAGATGCTAACTGCCACTAACTGCTTAGTGCTACTAGATGCTAACTGCCACTTGCTACATATTGCCACTTGCTATTTACTTCCGCTAGATGCTAACTGCCATTAGATGCTAACTGCTACTCGTTACATTTCAAGTCTTCCGGCTGTTGTCCACATAAATTACAAACGTCCCGCCCCTTCCTGCCTCCTGCCTACACAAACATCCATTTCACCTCTGTTACTTCCTCCTGGAGTTTTTGGCTGAGTTTGATGAGCATCGGCGTTACGGTGCGACCGAACAGAGTGGCATTGGATGCCGTGACTACCGGCTAGTTCCCGCCTTATTGTGATGTACTTCCTGTGCAGATTGACGAGCAGCTCGTCCAGAGCTCCGGGAAGTTCCTGATCCTGGACCGTCTGCTGCCCGCCCTGAAGAAACGAGGACACAAGGTGAGAAAGACGTCGCCTCAGCAGCAGACGGCACCAAACTACTTCCTGTTGCTCCATGTTGTTGTGTCTGACATCTGATCCTTGTGGCGTCCTCTGATGTTTCCTGACATCTGATTGGTTCTGGTGCTGCAGGTGCTGATCTTCAGCCAGATGACCTCCATCCTGGACCTTCTGATGGACTACTGTTATCTCCGTGACTTCCAGTACAGCCGGCTGGATGGAGGCATGGCGTACGCCGACAGAGAGGAGAATGTGAGTCTCCACGAAGAGCCGCGCCCCCTGTGTTGATCCAGAACCGGTGACCCTCTGAGCGGTTCTGGCGGCACGTCCTCGCTCTTGCATCACCACCTTCTTCTTCTCCTACAGATGAGAAAGTTCTCCAGCGATCCAGAGGTCTTCCTGTTCCTGCTGAGCACCAGAGCCGGAGGACTGGGCATCAATCTGACCGCCGCTGACACCGCCATCATCTTCGACAGCGACTGGGTGGGTGGAGCTCAACAGCCGTGATGTGTGACCTTTGACCCGCGGAGGTTAGGGTGGAAACGGTTTCAATGTAGATTCAGATTCTAAGTCAGGGATTAAAGTCCCGACGGAGGAACCGGCTCTGATCCGATCCGAGCGATGGAGGTTAGAGGTGTGTCCAGCTTTAGACACGCCCACATTTCTTAACCCTGCTGGGTCTCCAGAGATAAGAACTCATCCCATGGAGATGAAGATCAGAAACATCTGTCATCATCTTCGCTCTCCATTTGGCCGTGGTTTAACCCCCCCCCCCCCGTTTCCATGACATCATAGACTTTTCCATCCTTTCTCAGAACCCCCAGGCGGACCTGCAGGCTCAGGACCGCTGTCACCGCATCGGCCAAACCAAACCCGTGGTGGTGTACCGCCTGGTGACGGCCAACACCGTCGACCAGAAGATCCTGGAGAGGGCGTCGGCCAAGAGGAAGCTGGAGCAGATGGTCATCCACAAGAGTGAGTGGGTCCCAGATGGACCGGGTTCCCACGCCGTCCACTTTGTCCTCATCTTCCTCTTTCCTCCTCAGACAAGTTCAAAGGTGGGACGGCGGATCTGAACCAGACCAAGAGCTGCATCGACCTGGACGAGCTGATGGAGCTGCTCAAATCCAGAGGAACCGAGAGGTAGAACACGCGGTGCTCCGACACTGTTAGAGCGGCGGCGCTCTGGTGGGCGTGGCCAAATGTGTAACCTCCAACTCTGTCCCGCTCAGGGAGGTGAAAGCTTCACGAGGGAAGGTGATCAGCGACAAGGACCTGGAGGTTCTGCTGGACCGCAGCGACATGATGGGTGAGGAGATTTAGCTTCTATGTCCGCGGGTCAGAACCGAGCTTCCTGTTCCTGACTGACTTTTCATGGTCCACTGAAGGCTGAGAAGTTCTGTTCTGAAGCGTTAGAGAATGAGGTCCAAAGATGTTTCAATGCTGTTGGTTCTTTTTCAACCAGCTAAATCCGATCCAACCCAGGATGGGGAGACGTTTGTGATGTCTCCTCCGCTGAGTTCTGTTCGGATACTTGTGGACCTGAGAACGGGTCAGGTCTTTGACCTACTCTATAGGGTCGGCGCTGATCGTCTCTCTGACGCCTCGTCCTGATTGGTGGAAACATTTCATCTGCTTTTAAATGAGGGACCGATTCTGGGACTGGTTCTGGACTTGTGGGAGGATCTGTGGAGTTTGTAATCTGGGCTTGTTCTCTGTGTTTCCAGACAAAGAGAAGGGGAACGTGAAGAAGGAGAAGGTGGGCGTCTTCAGAGTGATGGAAGCTGAAGAGTCCAGGATACGTTAAACCCCTGACCTCTGACCTCCTGCTGATGGAGTCTGAGCTGAACCTTAAACCCAGAACTACTGTTTGTCTTCTCTCTGGCTCTCTGTTGTTCCGTTAACCGTTACCGCGTTGACTTCATGACCTGCAGTCTGTCAGACGACCCTCTGACCCTCTGGTCAGAGGTGGTGACATCATCTCCTCTGGTCAGAGTTGGTGACATCATCTCCTCTGGTCAGAGTTGGTGACATCATCCCCTCGGGTCAGAGGTGGTGACATCATCTCCTCTGGTCAGAGTTGGTGACATCATCTCCTCGGGTCAGAGGTGGTGACATCATCTCCTCGGGTCAGAGGTGGTGACATCATCTCCTCGGGTCAGAGGTGGTGACATCATCTCCTCTGGTCAGAGTTGGTGACATCATCTCCTCGGGTCAGAGGTGGTGACATCATCTCCTCGGGTCAGAAGTGGTGACATCATCTCTTGTTAATAGGTGGTGACATCATCTCTTGTTAAGAGGTGGTGACATCATCTCCTCGGGTCAGAGGTGGTGACATCATCTCTTGTTAAGAGGTGATGACATCATCTCCTCTTGTTAGAGGAGGTTACCTCATCTCCTCGGGGTCAGAGGAGGTGACCTCATCTCCTCGGGGTCAGAGGAGGTGACCTCATCTCCTCGGGGTCAGAGGAGGTGACCTCATCTCCTCTGGTCAGAGGTGGTGACATCATCTCTTGTTAAGAGGTGGTGACCTCATCTCCTCGGGTCAGAGGTGGTGACCTCATCTCCTCGGGTCGGAGTTGGTGACCTCATCTCCTCGGGTCGGAGGTGGTGACCTCATCTCCTCGGGTCAGATGTGGTGACATCCTCTCCTCGGGTCAGAGGTGGTGACCTCATCTCCTCGGGTCAGATGTGGTGACATCCTCTCCTCGGGTCAGAGGTGGTGACATCATCTCTTGTTAAGAGGTGGTGACCTCATCTCCTCGGGTCAGAGGTGGTGACCTCATCTCCTCGGGTCAAAGGTGGTGACCTCATCTCCTCGGGTCAGAGGTGGTGACCTCATCTCCTCGGGTCAGATGTGGTGACCTCCTCTCCTCGGGTCAGAGGTGGTGACATCATCTCCTCGGCTCAGAGGTGGTGACCTCATCTCCTCGGCTCAGAGGTGGTGACCTCATCTCCTCGGGTCAGAGGTGGTGACCTCATCTCCTCGGGTCAGATGTGGTGACATCCTCTCCTCGGGTCAGAGGTGGTGACATCATCTCCTCGGGTCAGCGCTGGTCCTTGTTCTGTCTGTTCTAACATGATGATGTAATCTAAGCACTTTGCTGCAGGTGGCGCTGCCGCACTCTCTCATATCTTTTAAAGAAATAAACTTAAACATCTGACGTCTGTGTTTTTCTTCTGATGATCCGATGAGACGCTGGAATCCATCCAGACAGGAATTTCTTTCTTCCAGAACCTTTCTAAAGAACTTCATCGTGGAAGAAGAAACAAAGAAGGCGTCCATGAAATACTTAGATACGAACATGAATTTAATACTTTCTTAAATTCTTAAATACTTGATTTAATTTAGTTTTATCATCACACAATCCTCTTTTTACAGTGAAGGTACGAACTACAGAGGTTCAAACATCTGGTGCAGCTGGAGGGTGGAGGAATCCTCGTCTTCCTCCCCCTCCAGCTCTTCCTCCTCCTCCTGGTGTCCAGAATCATCCGTTTCCCAAACCTTAAATCAGTTTTGATCGATGTGAAGTATTTGTTTATAGATGTTTATAGTCATAAACACAAATCAGTGTCAATAGATATAAAATAATATAATTAAGGTAATTATTATTCTTGATTTTATCCTGATTAAAAAAAGATTCTGAGAAAATCTTGAATCAGACGTCTGTCAATCTTTAACGCTCGAATATATCAGAACAAACCACTTTTAAATCCTGCAGTACCATCTTGACCCGCCAGGGGGCGTGGCTTACACTCTGGATCAGTGGTATGGAGGTGGACTTGGAATGTTGTGGAGAGGATCTGCTGCTTCAGGACCAGAAAGACTCGCCATCCTGAAGGGAAACATGGATTCTACTGAAGGAGAATGTCAGGTCATCCGTCTGTGAGGTCGTCCGGCTGTGTGTTCATCAGTCTGTGATGTCGTCAGTCTGTGAGGTCATCAGTCAGTAAGTCCACCTCTGAATGTCCCCTGGTCAGAATCCTCACCTGTTGGACCTGAGAAGATCAGCTCCTGCTCTCAAAGCGGTCTCGGTGGTATTTACCTGAGAACGAAGCGGCTCAGGAGTCTTTTCTCTTCGGGTCTTTGTTGGTTCCTGCTCTGACGGTCGTGGGGCGGTGCCACACCTCCCTCACCTGCACAGGTGCTCTCGCGCGTTCTGCGGCAGCCCCTCCCCCGCCGAGGCTCTTCCTGCCAGAGGATCGGCTCGGAGCAAACTCGGCGGATCGGAGACATGGAGCGTCTGAAGTTAGTCCTGCAGTACTTCCAGTCCAACTCCGAGTCCATCTCCAACGGGATCTGCATCCTCCTGGCTCTGGTCAGCGTCAAGCTCTACACCAGCTTCGACTTCAACTGCCCCTGCCTCCCCCAGTACAACAAGCTGTACTCTCTGGGGGTCATGGTGGTCCCGCCCATCATTCTCTTCTTCCTGGGGGTCCTGGTCAACCGCCACAGCGGGGTCATGATGGAGGAGTGGATGAGACCCACCGGGAACCGATCCAAGAATCCTGCTGTGGTGAAGTGAGTGGAATGTTCTGTGGTTCTGGTCCGGCTGTTTGGACCCTCCCATTTATTCACATCAGACACTTTAGACATCAGGACAAATGTGAATCAAATATTTACAGGAAAAATATTTAAGTCATTTTTACACAGATGTAATAGATTACAGGAGATATTTAACGGGGCGTGTCCCTCATCATGTGACATCACCTGTTCTGTAACAACAACATCGTAGTTTAGTTCATGTTGTTCATGTTGTGCATGAAGCCGTTGATGAACTGCTGAATGGACTTTTCCTGCAGGTACCTGTTCTCCGCCATGATCCAGAGGGCCCTGCTGGCTCCCATGGTCTGGATCCTGGTCACGCTGCTGGATGGGAAGATCTTCATCTGTGCCTTCAGTGTCAGTGTGGACCCTGGACTCTTCTCAGGTACCGGTGCTCCACAGAGAAGAACATACTCAACTACCCCCTCGGCAGAAAGACACCCAGAACGCCGCCGATGTACGACGCGGGGTTCTGGACGTCTGATTGGGTTCTGGACGTCTGATTGGGTTCTGGACGTCTGATTGGGTTCTGGACATCCGTAGACCTCCACTGTCTTCGATCAGACGGCCAACATGGACTTATTTCAGCTATCAAAGCTAATGTTTGCTAATTTCTGCTATCAAAGCTAATGTTTTCTAATTAAAACTATCAAAGCTAACGTTTGCTAATTTCAGCTATCAAGGCTAACTTTTGCTAATTTCAGCTATCAAAGCATATGAATGCTAATTTCTGCTATCCAAGCTAGTGTTTGCTCATTTTAAAAATCAAATCCAATGTTTGCCAATTCACTTGTCTGGGCTAACTTTGGCTAATACCAGCTATCATGGCTAATGTTCGCTAATGTCGGCTTTGGTTGACTTAAACTGGACCATAAACTCGATGGTCACGTGACTCGAGACGGAGACTAAATGAAGACAGTTTAACACGAGTAATGAAGTAATGGAACCAACTGATGATAGCCTATTAGCATCTTAGCATAGCATCTATGCAGTCTGTGTGACGGATCATGTGACTTCCTCCTCCAGGTCTACCCAACAACACGGGTCTGGATGTGGTCCAGATCATGGCCAAGGTTCCCTGTAAGGAGGACGTCATCTTCAGGAACAGCTCCTTCCGTAAAGCCGTATCTCGCTACGTTCGCTGCTATTCTCAGGTAAGCTCCGCCCTCAAAGACCGGAACCACTGGTGTCATATGGGATTCGACCAAACCAATATTTGCTCGCCACCTCTGAGACAAGGGTGCTAATGTTAGCCAGAAATGCTAACACTGGAAACGTTTTCATCAGTTTTAAGTGACATTATGTAGAATATGAATCTTCTCTCCCGGGGCCACGCCCCCTCCAGTTTGAGTCAAGACGGCGGCGGCGCCACCTTGTCTTGCCACAGGAACACATGAACTTGAATGTTAATAAAGTCAGAATTGTGAGATTTAAGTTGGACTTCAACATCGTTAAAAACCTAAACTTTCTTTAAGCTTTATTTTTATAAATCTGAAGAAGTGTCATCGGGTTGTTCTTGCGTTGATGCGGCGGTTCTTTGCTGCACTAATAGTTCTGGTGTCTCTGATGCTCTTCATCCCGTCCAGGCCGTGGGCTGGTCCATCCTCCTCTTCTTCATCGTACTGGGGGCGCTGGGACGCCTCGTCAAACCCTGCCTGGACGACCACGGATCCTTCCTGCAGACCCGATACTGGAGCAACTACCTGGACGTGGAGCAGAAGCTCTTCGACGAGACCTGCGTCCTTCATGCCCGGGACTTTGCTCAGAAGTGCGTGGTCCAGTTCTTTGAGGACATGAGGGACGACGCCGTGCTCCGCCTCCCTCACCCGCCCGTCATCGCCGCCTTCAGAGCGGCGTGGGAGGACGAGGAAGAGAGGCTTCATGGGATTTCAAAGGAGGAGCAGATGAACCGGCTGCTGAATGAGTGGTACCACCGGAAACCGGACCTGGACGTCACTAGGATGGCCCACAGACCCCGGACCTGTGTAACCTGGGAGGACCGGCAGGGGAGGACTCTGTACTCTGATGTCTAGGACGCGGGTCTTCTGGTTAGGGTCAGATCTCGCCACGTCCATGGATCCTCTCTGAGGTCTACCAACTCCCAGCATGCATTTCTTTTCTGTATGCGTCCACGCCTCCTAAATCTCACCTCCAATCCATCCAACATGCTCCGCCCTTCTGATGACCTCATTCTCGTCTGGTCTCACCGCCGTCTGCTACACATTTGAACTTCCTGTCTCCATCTGCTCCACCAATCATGCAGCATCCTCCTGCCACAACCCCCCCTCCACCTCTACTCCCGACATCATCACCTCCACCTGTGTTCCAGGTGAGGCGATGCCCAGATGCAAATGAGACTGAACTTCCTGCGGTGTCGGGTCACGTGACCGCCGTCAGCTGACGGCTGGTTTTACATAAACAACAAGCTCAGCAGCAACGACTGATGGAAACATGCAAACGGATCTACGTGAGGTCAACAACAACTATAAACACAACAACAACAACTATAAACACAACAATAACAACTATAAACACAACCACTATAAACACAACAACAACAACTATAAACACAACAACTATAAACACAACAACAACAACTATAAACACAACAACTATAAACACAACAACAACAACTATAAACACAACAACTACAAACACAACAACTATAAACACAACTATAAACACAACAACAACAACTATAAACACAACAATAACTATAAACACAACCACTATAAACACAACAACTATAAACACAACAACTATAAACACAACAACAACTATAAACACAACAACAACTATAAACACAACAATAACAACTATAAACACAACCACTATAAACACAACAACAACAACTATAAACACAACCACTATAAACACAACAACAACAACTATAAACACAACAACTATAAACACAACCACTATAAACACAACAACAACTATAAACACAACAACTATAAACACAACAACAACAACTATAAACACAACAACAACTATAAACACAACAACAACTATAAACACAACCACAACTATAAACACAACCACTATAAACACAACCACTATAAACACAACAACAACAACTATAAACACAACAACTATAAACACAACAACAACTATAAACACAACAACTATAAACAAAACAACAACAACTATAAACACAACCACTATAAACACAACAACAACAACTATAAACACAACCACTATAAACACAACAACAACTAAAAACACAACAACAACTATAAACACAACAACAACAACTATAAACACAACAACAACTATAAACACAACAGCAACTATAAACACAACAACTATAAACACAACCACTATAAACACAACAACAACTGTAAACACAACAACAACTATAAACACAACAACTGTAAACACAACAACAACTATAAACACAACTGTAAACACAACAACAACTATAAACACAGAAACTTTAAATACAACAACATGACAGCGTCTTTGAGAAGACTAACAAAAACGATGAAACTGATGATAATATAAATTATATGATAAATGAATAAAGATTGAAAGAAATTATTTTATTACAATGATTTTTATCCCTTCAAAATAAAATAGTCATTTCTCTGTCCTCTACAGCAATGGATTCTGGGTAGAATAAGCCTTCAGCCAACTTTATATTTATCTGCATGTATTTAATACACAGAATGTGTTTTTGTGTAGTATTTATTTATGGTGTGAATATTTGTACGACCCTCTTCTGCTGCGTGTCCCTCAGTAAACCCGATTCTGTCCGATTCTGTCCGTTGGTGGTTTCCTGCATGAATCATGGTCTTCCTCAGAACCCAAGGATGAAGGACGACGTCAGAGCTTCATGTTTTTATTCATGTTTTTGTAGAAAACATTGAGTCGTTTCTCAGACAGCAGGGTTCAGGGCAGTAGGAGTTAAAGAGGATTCGGATCGGAGGCGAAGCCAGAGCCCGGTTCTGACTCCTGCGGTGGAAGAAATCACCTCCTGATTGATCCCAGATGTGTTTTTACAGCATCTTCATCCCCAGAGGTCTTAACCCATGAGGCGCTTTTATCCTCACTCCTCTGAGCGAGTGTCAGAACATTCAGTCTAAACACACGGACCCACAGAACCACCCTAAGCTCCACAGATTCCAGGGATCTCTGCCAGGTCCATGTTCTCAGGAAAACCAGGAACTGATAATATTATGGAACCTCTGCCTGATCTGGATCATCTGTCTATCTGGGTCCCTCAGAAGTTCCTCTGCTCCTGCTGAAGATCATTAAAGTTCAGAAGACCAGAAGACCATCTCCTGATGAAGATGAAGATGAAGATCAGTACAACCACAGATCTTCAGGAACGACAGTGTTTAACTCCGGCTAGCCTTCACTCCCCACCACCATCAGTGACCCTGGTGGTCTGTCCTCAGATCACTCCAACCACAGCAGACCAGGAGCACCCAACAGGTACCCTGGTAATACACCCCACCCACTGACAGGTACCCAGGTAATATACCCCACCCACTGTCAGGTACCCAGGTAATACACCCCACCCACTGACAGGTACCCAGGTAATACACCC